>JAUMJJ010000042.1:0-217500 GCA_033556795.1 Tapera naevia
CCCCCGCAGTCACGTGTCTGCTGTGCCCGGGCCCTTCCCAGCCAGGGGCGCTCCCGGCAGCGGCTCCGGGCGGAAGCCGCGGCCCCGCGCCGCGGTTCCGTGGGGACGGGGCGGGAGAGCGCGGGGCGCTGTGCGGCTGCTGCGGGGTTGCCGTGGGGACCGGAGGCTGCTAATGGGGCTGCGGGGCTGCTGTGCGGCTCCCGCGGGTTTCGTGTGGGGCTGCTCTGGGACGGCTACGGGGCGGGGGCGTCGCTATGGCGTTGCTGGGGGGGCGGGGAGAGCCGCGCAGGGCTCCACCCCCCCGCGCCCCGTCACGTGACCCGCGGTCGGTGCTCGCAAGATGGCGGCGGCGGCGGCGGCGGTTCGGGGCCGGCGCTTCAAGTGGTCGCTGGAGCTGGCGGCGCCGCCGGGAGGGCGGTGAGACTGGGGGGAGATCTGGGCGGATCTGGGGCGTCCAGGGGCCTCCCCGGCCTCACCCGCTCCCCTCTGTCTCCCCAGGCCCCGCGGAGCAGCCGAGGGCCGCGGGCCGCTGGGGTTCGCCGAGCGGCAGCTGGGGGAGGGCAGCGTGCACGAGAGCGACAAAATCCTCATGGAGAAGGTGTGCGAGGGTGCCGGGGGAGGAGGGAGGGAGGGACGGGCACCCCGCCGGGGACCGGGCTGGATCCCGTTGGAGGCGGTCGCTCACCCCTCGTTTCCCCGCAGCGCTGCTGGGACGTGGCACTGGCGCCGCTGAAGCAGATCCCCATGAACCTGTTCATCATGTACATGGCTGGCAACACCATCTCCATCTTCCCCGCCATGATGGTCTGCATGATGGGCTGGCGCCCGCTGCAGGCCCTCATGTCCCTCTCTGCCAGTGAGTACAACCCTGCACTACAGCCCCACACGGGTGACGGCTCCCCAGGTGTCTCCCCACAGCCATTGCCTGCTGCACGACAGTTGCCACACAGACCTCTGGCAGTCCCCTGCATCTCCCCCAGCAGCAGTCATCCTGTCAGTTATCTTCACATATCCATACAGTTACTGCACAGCACCCCATGCCACGCATGTCCCCCTGCAAAAGTTGCACCCGTGTCATGTGCCCCCTTATGCCCCCCAGGAGTCATCCCTGTGAGAGTCACCCCCTTATCTGTTGCCCTGTGTATCCCAGACAGCTGCCTCCATGTCAGTTGTTTCCATGTGTCTGACAGTCCACCCCCCACATCCCTTTCCCCCAGGCATCCCCTTGCAGTTGTCCCTGTGGGAGTCACTCTTATGTCGGTTACTCTCACATCAGCCCCAAGTCACTGAGGAGGCATCCCTCTGCCATCCTCCCTGTGCCTCTCCTCTGCTTCCCCCTGATTCTCCCCTGCCACTTCCCACCATCATCACCCCTGGTCCCCCGCAGAGCCAGGTGTGTGGCATGTGGGTGACAGTGACAGGTCCCCTCATCCTGCTGTCTCACCCCTGCAGCACTGAAGGCGCTGGAGAGCTCGAGTCGGCGGGCGCTGCAAGGGTTGGTGTTCCTGGTAGGCAATGGGCTAGGGCTGGCGCTGGCCCTTTACAAGTGTCAGGCCATGGGGCTGCTGCCCACTCGCCCCTCCGACTGGTTGGCCTTTGTTGCACCCCCTCAGGTGCGTCCAGATGCTGGGGTCCCCTGGCCCCCACCCCTGCTCCCCCAGTGCTAGGGTTCCCCCTGGCCCAGATGCTGGGGTCCCCCACTCACACCCTTTCTTTCTCTTTCCTCTGCAGCGGATGGAGTTCACTGGGGGGGGCCTGATCCTGTGACCCTGTGTGCCAACCTACCAATAAAGGCAATGGCAGGCTGGTGGCATTATTTTTTGGGGGAATTTTGAGGGTTTGGGGCCTCAGCCCAAGTAGACACTGGACAGGTTGGAGCAAAGAGTGGTGTCCCCAGGGTCCCGTCCTGTTCAATATCTTTGTCGTTGATCTGGGTGGGGGGGATTGAATGCACCCTCGGTAAGTTTGCAGATGACACCAAGCTGGGTGGCAGTGTTGATCTGCTTGAAGGAAGGGAGGCTCTGCAGAGGGATCTGGACAGGCTGGATCAATGGGCTGAGACCAACGGGATGACGTTTAACGAGGCCAAGTGCCAGGTCCTACACTTGGGACAGAGCAACCCTGTGCAGCATTGAAGACCAGGGGAAGACTGGCTGGAGAGCTGCCTGGCAGAAAAAGGACGTGGGGGTGTTGGTTGACAGTGGCTGAACACGAGCTAGCAGTGGCCCAGGTGGCCAAGATGCCATTGGCATTCTTGGCCTGTATCAGGAACAGCGTGGGCAGCAGGAGCAGGGCAGGGATTGTGCCCCTGGACTGGACACTGGTGAGGCCACTCCTCGAGTACTGGGGTCAGTTTGGGCCCCTAGTGAGGGGACCTTGAGGAGCTGGAGTGCATCCAGAGAAGGGCAGTGAGGCTGGTGAGGGGCTGGAGAACAAGTCCTGCGAGGAGTAGCTGAGGGCCCTGGTGTTGTTTAGCTTAGAGGAGGCTGAGGGGAGACTTAATCACTGTCTACAACTCACTGAAAGGAGGTTATTGTAAGATGGGTGCTGATCTCTTCTCCCAAGTGACAGGTGATGGGATGAGAGGAAGTGGCTAGAAGTTGCACCAGGGGAGGTTTAGATTAGACATCAGGAAAAATTTCTTCACTGAAAGGCGCTGGAACAGCTGCCCAGGGAGGTGGTGTAGTAGCCATCCCTGGAGGTGTTTAAAAGGCAAGTAGGTGAGTTTCTTAGGGACATGGTTTAGTAAGGGGATAGGTATGGTTGGACTTGATGATCTCAAAGGCCTTTTCCAACGAGATGATTTTATGATTCTATGAAAACCTTTCTTGGTGGCATGTGCTGGGAGCAATGGCGCCTGCACTGGTCATGCTGGGGCACATCCTGGGAGTGCACTGGAGGAGCACTGAAGCCTCTGCTGTGAGGGTCCTGGGGTCCTTGGTGGCCACGCTGGGAGTGCACTGAAGCTGTTGTCAGAGCCTCAGGGTCCATACCGGGAACCTTGGGGCCTGTAGTGGGAGCACTGGGAGCTTTGAAGGCTACACAGGTCCTGCACTGGAGTCGCACTTGGAACCTCAGGCTTGTACAGGAAGCCTTAGGATGCATATTAGGAACACTTTGAGCATTGAGGTCCCTACTAGGATCATACTTGGAGAGCTGCAGGCAAGGCTGACTGTACTGGGAACACTGGGATTCATAGTGGGATCTTACTTCAACTGTAGCTTATGCTGGCATCATACTGGGAGCACTGGCGTCTCTACTGGGATCTGATTCAGACGGCTGTGGCACAAGTTGGGGTCATAGTGAGAGTGCAGGGCTCACACTGGGCCCTTGCTGGTGTCCTACTTGAAGAGCTATGACCCAGACTGACCTTATATTGGGAATGTTGCTGTTGCACTGGAAACACTGGGCCTATATTGGGATCACACCTGATGACCTGTGGCACAGGCTGGCATCATGCTGCAAGCACTGGTCCTTGTCATGGAGGCACCCATAAAACAGCCTGTCAGTCACTGAAGATAACAAGGCTTTAGTTAGTGCTCCAACAAACAAAAATAAACCATGGGTTTGGATGTCAGTCCGGAATTATTCCTACACAGCTGCCTTAAGAATTCCTAAGTTTCGCAAACAATCCTTTAGGAGGGTGACCCAAAATGTGCACAACTCTAAAAGGAAATCTCTCACTCAGAGACACAGAGGACAGAATCGCTGACCTGGAGAGGGGAGGGCTCACTCAAGAATGCATCCAGAACAATCTCTGAAAGGAGGGGGAGGGCACTCGCTCCCGGGGAAGTTCCCTTGTGTGGCATCGTAGTCCCAAGGGGTCCATCCTCGCTGCAGGCCCACAGCTCTGAGGAGAAACTGGGTCAAACTGGCTCTGCAGCAGGGACCCTGCTTTACACCACAGCTGAATCTGAGCTGTGGCCTTTCTGGGCTATGGGGCTGCAGATGGGAAGGGCTCTGGCAGCACAGGCAGGGGATGGGGACACAGAGGTTTCAGTCGTTTCCTGGCTGACCTTGCTGTTCTCTGCAGTGAAAGAACAGACTTTCTCCCACCCTACCCCAGTTTTCTGAAACGTGGGTAAAAGTAATTGAGTTTCAACAGCCAGAAAGTTCTGGTCTTTGTGCCTTTGGCCAGCCCAGTATTTCTCTGTAACGTCCTTAGCAGGCCTTGATCTCCATTGAGTCCTTGTCAGGGTGGTCACACTTGCCACAGTCTTGTATGGGAATGGTACTCTGGGAGCTGTGGCCCCATCGTACTGGGAGCACTGGGCCCGTACTCTGACTGTGCTTGAAGTCCTGTGGCTCAGGCTTGCATTGTACTGAGAGCCTGTATTGGGATGCTAGTGGGTGATCCAAGGTGGTGGTTGTTTGGTACTGGGCCATACTGGTGCACTCTGGGGCCAGGGGACTCCCTAATGCCACAGACATGCACCCCCCGACCCTTCATCAGTACCTCCAGAGACTCCAGGTCTGACCCACAGCTGCCACACACTGTCCCGTAACTGGCCCCAAGTCTTGCATCTCCCAACTGCCCCGTAACTGCCCTCGGTTACCCACCAGTGCCTTGTAAATGTCCCCAATTTGCCCTCTAGTTGCTCCACAGATGCCCCCTGCCTTAGAATTACTCCCAGACTCCCATCACTGCCCCATTTCTGCTTTTTTTGGCCCTAGTTTGCCTCACTTTACCCTGGGCTTGCCCTGGTTTTGCTCTTTTGCCCCATTTGTGCTCCATTTTGCTTATTTTCACCCTATTTCCTTCTATTTCTTCTTCATTGTTGCCCCACTTTTTCTTGGCTTTTCCCTTTTTTTCTCTGCTTTTGGCCCATTTTGACCCATTCCCATCATTCTTGCCCTGACCACTATAAGTGGCTGATTTTATCCCACGTTGTCCTGCATTTGCCATTTTTCTTGGGTTTGACTATTTTGTTATGCTTGTGCCTTGTTTTCTTCCTCCTGTTTCCCAATTTTTTCCTATTTCTTTTCTGTTTGTTAATAGTTCCCACTTTCTCAGTTTCTTCCTTTTTTTCCCCTGGTTTTGCCCCATTTCCACCGTTTCTCTCCTTTCTCCCCATTCCCAGGCCTCCCAGTACAGCCCAGATCACCAGACCTCTGGCTTCCAGTATGGACCAGTGCCTCCCAGTGATTTCTAGTAGGGCCCACAGCCCCATCCCAGTCTACCCCACTGCCTCCCAGCACATTCCAATGCCCTCCCAGTGCTTCCCAGTATAGTCCAAAGCCTCCCAATGTCCTCCCAGGCCACCACTGTCCTGCCAGTGGCCTCAGAGTAAAGTAAAACTATTGCACTCATAGGCTGGGGCCACAGTGTGTAGTGCCCTTCTCCTCCTCTGTGCTGGAGGCCTGCAAGGGACAGAGGGACAGTAGTGCCTCTGACATCACCAGCGGGGGTCACATCTCATGTCACACCTTGTTACATCACTCTTGCTGTGGTGTGTCAATGCTGTGGCACCACATTCTGTGTCCCACCTCCCCACCAGTAATACAGCAACTCATCAAGGCAAGAAGAGCTTGATATACGGTATGACAAAACACTCCAAGTACTTGCATGAAGCACTAACAGGCATTGTAAGAAGTCTGCTGTGATTAAAATTCAGTTAGTAGCTCACAGAAGAAATATGGAATTGTTCCTCTTTCAGTTTGTATAAATTCATGATGCAGGAGGTTGTAATTGAAGGGGAAACTGGCAAAGGTCTGCTGGATAACACTAAGCTGCCCTTCCCCCTTTTATTTCTTAGTCTTGACTGCATTGAGATTTCACAGCTGAGAGAATATAAATTTAGCAACCTGAAAAACACATCATTGCCACGTCTTTTTCACTCTCCTTTGCTTTACACCAATCCAAGCTGATTTTAAAAGTGGAGGATACAGTGATCTTAAGACAAGAGACAGGGAAATAGCACCCAATGATCTCTAGTTTAAGTGATTATATTAAAAACAAATCACTACCAGAGCTACATGACACAGCTGCTCTTCCATTTATTTAACATCAAACTGCTTGTGAACTGAATTCATTACAGACTTGATTTTTCACACAGACAGGCTGACAGCCATAGCACATGGCAGTTCAGAGGTAGCTGCACAACAAAGCAACTTGCTAGTGATTAACGATTTGTACAAAACGGAGACGGACTTTTTTTTTAACACAGTACAAGAAATGTTCCACCACAAATCACTGCCTGATGATATGAGGGAGTATTCTGTGCCCAGAATTCACCTGCAGGGACAACAGGCATCTTCCCCATACTCCCAACTAGGCTATCACTCTCAGGTCAGATATGCTTAAGTGAAACAATTTAGAACCTTTTACTACTGGACGTCTGCCTCTGGCACAACATTTAATTAACAAACGGGGAAAAGCAGCTACAGTCCATTTTATGCTTTCATATATTGAATCTTCTTAAGGGTTCATATACTGTCCAGCTTCTTCAGGACGAAAGGAGCTGAAGAGAGAAAACAAAGCAGTGTGAACTTAACTCGGCTGATGAAAACAAGAGGTCTGCAGTGAGAGTGATGAAACTGCAAAACATTTACGTGGCATCTAAAATATTCAGACTCTGGGTGAGATACAACCCTCTGCCTCCCACAAAGCCCCTTCCCTCCCCATCCAATTGCTCTGACAGTCGAGACAGCAGCATTACAGGGAGGAATCGGTTGTGCCTGGTCGTGCAGCCGGCTAAGAGCTTGGGCACGCTCTCGACACCGCTGGCTGGGGAAGAATCACCCAAACACGACTGCCTGTTTGCTAAGCAGGAGGGTCTCCCGAAGGGAAAGCTGCAAGCCCGAGGCACACACTTCAGCGCTCCCCACGAGAGGCGCGGCCCTGTTCTCCCAGCGAACCACGGCGCACTGTGGGCCTGCCAGGGCTCTCAAGCGCTCCGAACGCCGCCGCCACCCCGGGACGCGCCCCGCCAGGGACACGCGGCCCCTCTCAGGTCTCCCCGCCGGGCCGGGCCGGGCCGGGCCGGGCCGCCCCCAGCACTCACTGATCCGCAGCAGCGCCACGTAGATGAGGAAGTTGCGGACCGAGGTGAGGACGTCCCGGCGCATCTTTCTCTTCAGCTCCTCCGGGTCCATTTTGGGCCCCAGGCCCTCGATGCGGAACATGCCGGCAGCGCCGCCGCCCGGGCTCCCGCGGGGAACGCACGCGGCGCGGGGAGACAACGCGCGCAGAGACCCGCACGGCGCCGCACCACGTGACGGGGCGGGACCACCGGGCAGGGCGGAAGCACGTGACGAAGCTGCGCGAGCGCGGTGGGGAGAGCGGCCCCGCGGTGGGCGGGGCTCCGCCCGGAAGGGGAGGGGCCTGGGCGCTCGGCGGGGGCGGCCGCGCTCGGGGCCTCGCTCGGGGCCGTGTCCGCCCGGGCCCCGGTGCAGCGAGGGTGAGGGCGCGGGGCTCGCGGCGCCCCGGTGGCAGAGGTGCTGGCGGCGGACGCAGGGCCTGGCCCCGCGGGCGGAGGGAGGGTCCCGCGGCCCTGCCGCCAGCAGTGAGCGGGTCCCGCTCCTGGCAGGCTGCGGACAGCGCTGCGCCGCTTGTCACGGGGCAGAGGACAGAGGAGGGTGTGTGACGGGGAGCTGTGCCACCTGGGTCGCTCCTCCTCCAGGGCTGGAAGGCAGCGTTCTCCGTGCCGGGGTCAAGACTAGAGTTGAGCAGCCAGGAAGCTGCCTGGTCGGGTTGCCCTGTGGCTGTGAACGCGGGGAGGGAGGCTTTGTGCATGCAGCTCACTGGGAGGAGTGCATGAACAGGAGTTCTGTTTAAGCATCCCTGTCCTGGAGGAGAGGTGTGCAAACTACCAGGAGACTCTTCCCTCAACTCAGTTCCCCTTAGAAGTCAAAGAGCAGGGAGCAGATATGAAATGGCCCCACATAGTAAGGCACGGAGATAACGTGCAGTGCCTGTCAACTCTGTTGCAAGTGACAGTGGTTGGAACATCTGTTATCAACAAGGTTTGTGAATAATGGTCCCGAGAAGCTGGAGTTGAAGTTTGAGTGATGGGTAGCGGATGCTTGTGTTGAGGATGAGAACACAGCATACAGCTCTGTGTATGGAAGAAGGACACGGATGAAGCAGAGCCTGCTTTTGCACATAACAACATTTCAAAGTGTGTTACAGCACAACAGCCTCAAACTCGGCAGCTCTGGCATTTTATCACACTCCTGCTGTGAACCCCACTGGCTTCCCAGTCTGTGTAGTACTTCTGTGTGATAAGGAAAAATAGGATTTTGGGTTTAGGTTTATTAAGTTTACTAAACAATACAAATAGTTTATGAGGCCCCATGTATAACTTCCCTCTTGGCTGGCTTAAAGAACACTCCAACTGAATAAAGGCCACGTGCAGATTAGAACAAATAGCTTAAGACAGGAATAATAGATGAAAACATTAGTTAAAGGTTAGTACTTTAATTAAGGTTAACATTATGTAGTTTAATGTTAGCTTGGAGTGGGGAACTTTTTGAGTTTTCTCAGGCTTTCAGAAGAGGGACTGTTTGGAAAGTAGGAGGCTGTTGTGACCCAACATCCATCTGCAACTTCTAAAGAAGAACTGAAACGAGACAGCAGAGAACGGATGACCAAAGAAGGTGGATCTGACAGACCTGGGAAAAACACCAAGACCTTTCTGAAGATTACTTAATGTTATATTAAGTCTATATATACAGCTGTCACTTCTTAGTTGTCTTTGCCGCTCACTGAGGTGATGGCCCAACTCTGAGTTGTTAATAAAGCAAAACCTAGTGTTACCCACTGACTGGTGAAATTCTTCAACACTGTGAGATGTGCATGAGAACATAGTCTTGAAAAGTAAAGTACTCTTGATGTGCCAGATGACCAAAGGAGAGAGGGTTATAGATACACTAGACAGAGCAGAGGTTGCCTTCCTGGGCTTTCTAAACTCTTCTGAGTGTGCCTTCATTCTGGGTAATCTATGTGCAATGGGACTTTAAATAGATACCTGTTATTCTCTATTTGCAGTAAAGTCTGAGACAGTATGTATCTGGCTCTGCTAGCTTTGCTGTATCACACATCATTATCTTTGGTACCACTGCTGATCTGCAGAGTTTGTTACTGCTTCAGCTAGTAACTAATTTATCTGTGCTGATTTGTTTAGCTAACAGGAGCCTTCACCCTGAAACAGAACCCCATCGTGCGAGGTCTTGTACAAAGGCAGCCCCTGTTTCCAAAGAGGGAGGCCAGTAATATTCAATAGGTACAAGGAGACTGAGAAGGCCAGGGATCTTTGCTTTGGAAGGGCCCATTGCCAACTACATAGCCCTCTCTCCAGGAGCTGAAGGTCATGAGAAGCTGAGCTGTGGATGGGTTACAAGTTTCAGTCAGGACAATGGCTGACTATGAATGCTGATTTGAATTCTGATTTTTTAGGAATAGGAGCTTGTTCAGATGTGAGACCAGTATCACCCAGGGAACTGTAAGCAGCCCTCAGTCCTCACTTGTGAGCTCTGGTCTGCACCAGACAGACTACAGCCAGCCAAGCCCTACATTTCCTGCCTGAGGCAGGCAGCTGGACATGTTTTCAGAAGCACTCCTCGAATGCCAGGAATACTGTCAGAGATGGACATAGACACCAGTGATGCCTAGAGAGTTCCAGGCAAACAGGCAGTGTGTTGTGGCTCTTCCAATTTCCCCCACAAAGGCACCTGGGATCTGCAGCCCACTCTGCTCTGCCTGTGCTCCCTGGGATGAGCCCCTTAAGCAGATAATTAAAAACCCCAGATTTCTGTCAGCTAAGCTGCCTATGACCTGAGGCAAAGCGAATTACAGAGCAGCTGCTTTCATTGTGCCGGTGATTAATGAGGCTAATTGCATCTCCCACTGGTTGGGGACGATTTTCTGCCTTTCTGTGCAACTTCAGGGGCCCTCCTTGACTTTGCAAATGATGGCCAAAACCAAGTGTTCTCAAACTACTCCAGCTTGGGGCTTTCACAGTACTTTTTCAGGACACTCCGTCTCCCTCCCCAGTGCAAATTAAGGGCTAACCTCTTCTGGTCACAGAAGTTGAAAGACTGCCCTCCTGAGAGCTTTACAGAAAGGCCCTGGAGGAAAATACAATTGAGCTACCCAGATTTGCAGCTGATATAAACTGTCTTTGTTCTTGGCTTCCAGGAAATCTCTTTGGTTTACTCAAGGTTTCATTCGAATGGTGAGGTTTTCTTGTCTTTGCTAGCAGAAACAGACTGGCAGTTTCCAAGCCCATCTTGCCAGAGAAGCAAGCAGTCTCATCCTACATTTCAAGACTGTTCCCAGGCCTGGTTTGTATCTGAAAAGAAGTGATGCTGCTTTCCCAAGCATAGCTCTGGAGAAGAACTTGGCATCTATGGGCAAAGCTGAATCAAACATGATACTGTATTGAAAAGAGACTGAAACAAGGAGAAGAAAAAAAGTACTTTTAAGGAGCAATGTGAGCTCAGCCTTTGGTTGTTTTGTGAGGTGAGGGAATGAGAAATGTTTCCTTTGGGAGATATCCACATTGGACAGGCAAGAGACTTCCAAGTGTGAAGCAACTGGCAGGGAACAGAGGGCATTGGCTTTGGGTTTAGATAGCAGCACAAACAACTTTCTGAGCTGTCCTTGAAATGCTTGTGGCATTTTTCCAGAAATCTCTCAAACCTCAGAACTGCACAGTTTGGCATCCTTATACCAAATCCTCCATTTTACCCAGTCCTGTATTTGTGTGAGAATTTTACCTTTCATTTCCTGGGGCTACAAGCAGATTAGTGCTCCTGGCTGGGCACTGACTGAGGTTAAGGTCTTTCAACTGAACACAGACGACTGCACGACATGGTATGTGAAATAGCTGCATATGGTAGGTAACAGTGTGAAATGCTGACGAAAGCTGGAGATAATGCCACTTGGGACAGCTGGTTCTCCAGTGTTTGGAGCAGTGATGTGAGGAATGGCCAGACTTTGAGGGTAACTGCAGAGAAGCTTTGGGGTCCCCCTGGGACAAGGCCTACAGTTCCTCAGTAGCTGTGTCAGTAGTAGTGCACAATGCCAAGATTATCCAGGTGACATTATCAGAAAAAACCCAAACTGAATGTACTCACACACCCTGATACCAATGGGGAAAAAATAGTTGGAAGCCAGTTGTTCCTTTGCAAGGAGACTGGGACAAAGGAAGTACAAGAATGTGAAAAGGAGGGACAAGAAACAGGAAAAGGCAGTACCAAGGTACACAAATGTTGTACACAAGTGCTGCATGGAGGAAGTAGCCTGGTGTGTGATTACCATTGCTGGAGCAGAATGTTAAAACAAATGTGTTGTTTTAGGGAGAGCATGCATATCAAAACTACTGTCCTGGTCAGGAGGGTAAAGGGGAAGCCACATTGCTTTCCATAATAGACTTGAGAACACTCAGATGAATGGATTGAACTTCCTGGTGTTACCCTGTAGATACATCTTCTAAAGGTGTGATAGCTTTGGCAGCTACCTATCACTTCCTAACATTGCTTAAAAAGAGTTTCAGCTTTTTCTAGCCTTGCTGAGAAAAGACCGACAAGGTGACACAGAATATGAACTTGCACTGGTTTATGTGCCAGCCCAGCAAGGAAACCAATTCATTCCACATGTCAACCAGTTAAGGTCCACATAAGACAAGGCATATTTCAGGTACTGAGGACAGCCATGGTCTGGCACCCCTGATGGCAAAACCACCAAGAAACAGGCCCAAAGGCAGGCATCTCCCTGCACGCACAATAAATAAATATTCCCTTATGTCTGTGATCTGGATGACTTCTTTGTGACTGAGTGAGGAGCTTTGGTTCTGGCTTCTTCTTGCCATTGCTGTGGGTGGGCAGAATCTATCTGCAGGATCTAGATACAGGCACTACAGGCCAAGGCACAGAGACGCCAGGTGAAAGTGGCACGGCTGTGTGCTGGGTGCGAATGCAGACAGCTGGGCTGAACTAGGACACACTAGTGAAAACCCAGACTTCCTGCCCTAGGTGTTTTTCCTGTCCTGGGAAGTGCTGGCACCTGGATAAGGCACAGCTAGTGCAGAAGGCAGGTTAGAAAGAATGTTCAGAATTTAAATCTGCCCTGATCACCCTTTTGGAGACCTCAGGCAGGTTTGTGGTGGAAGGGAACTCACCAAGATGGCTCGATCCTCCTCGGTGAAGATGTTTTGTGAAGTGGTCCCCCATGCACTGCTCTGGGGTACTTCTCCAGGGCTGCTCCTGTGTCCTGAAGATGGCTTATCAGCCAGCTGAAAGGACAGTATGTCTTCTCCTTAGCCTGCCCTGGCCCCTTGAGCATCTACCGGTAAGCTTTAGAGAAGTGCCAGAAACCTTCACTCCTGGAGTGAGATCAGGACGTTTATCACTGATGCATATCAAAGGCATTTTAGAGGCCCAGGGGAAGCCTTGCAGAAGCACTAGGGGGAGGCAAAGTAAATAGTGCTGGAGCCTTGGTGCTACCTACCATGTTCACCCGTTCAGCCCATCAAAAGAATCAATATTGATACACACACTAATGGCAGCATTTGCCCTTATGCAAACAAAAAGACTTTGGCCAATAAATTTCATTTTGCCATTCTGTAGTCTCTCTATGGGCTCCACACAGGCAGTCAGACTGTGCAAAGACACATTTTCTGGGCTTCATCAAACCAGCCTGAAAAGCAAATTAATGTGATTGCCAGTTCAAGCTGAAGTGACCGTTCCCACCCACCCCACAGATGCCTCCCAAACTCTCAGGCCTGGTGTAGAGGGCCATCTGTCCTAGTGCATGAGGGCATAAACAGTGTGTACAGCCCTAGCTGCTGGCATCTGATGCTCAGTGCATTGGTTCCCCAGCACCTTGCAGCCAGAGTATCCATACTCTTTGCATTCAGTTCAGCTGCACTAAAACCAGAATGGCTAAATAGAAGATGTGTCTTGAGTTTAGGACTGACACCTCCTCTGGAGGCTGTGATGCACAGGCACGTGAGAAGATATGGGATATCTAACCTAGGCTTAACCTGGACAAAGACTGCCTGAGTTAGTCTGGTTCATTTCATGCCAGGCGTGTCTCTCTCATAAAGGGGAACGCTCTAGCAGACCCTCCCAAACAGGACTGCCCTGGCAGTATTGCCTCTGAAACCTGGCCTGTCATTTCAGTCCACAGAGTGTTTTCTTTTGGGACAGTCACTACTGAACAGCTATTTATTTCCTGTGTTTTCTAGCCTGGATCTCCAGACTCTGTTGTGAAGGTCAGGAAAGAAGACAAGGACTGTTATACAGCATTCTTCAAGTCTCTGGAAAGTTTGTCTAATCAAAGCGTGCACAGCTAAATGCAGCTATTGTAGGTGGTACCTGGGGCAGCTGCACAGCAAGGTCAGTGCCCACTGCTCACTCAGCAGTCAAGCTGTCCAGGGCTATGGTAACAGATACCCAGAGATGGCATGGTCTTCTGTCCAGTCACCCCCTCTCCTCACTTCTGAGGCAGGCAAAATCATGCTCATCTTGCTGGAGAGAAGTCTGCAAGATAGGCACCTGAATATACACAACTACAGCTCTGCCAAATCTGAAATCTTTTCCTTTCAACTAATTCCAGCCAGAAGCTGTGGCATGGATTACAGCTAATGGCAGCTACTTAGGGCCAGGACAGTCAGCAGTGTCAATCACCCCTTTCCATCAGGACTCTTGGCAACTGTACCATGGGGAAGACTCTGTAACACAGATAATTGAATGACAGACTCCAAAATCAAAACTGCATCTACTCCTTCTAACACTTATGCTGCAGCAGAGCTGTAAACTGAATGGCTAATCCAAAGGGTAAGCAAAGCAGCCCACAGGGTATCTTGGGAGTTATGTAAACTGGATGATAAAAAGGGACAAAACCACACCAGAACAGACACTCCAGCAATGTAAATCCACATAGCGTTGTTAAAACACAGCAGAACAACATAAGGGCAGGAAGACTCATGCCCTTACCTCACCTTTGCATTGCTGTGCACACAGTGAAAAAGCACAGTGGGGGGCCAAGAGGCACAGTGTGAAGAGATGGTGCAAACCACATGAATGGCTGAATCCTTAGGGCACCTTGGGCTGGACGTTTCCCATTTCACAGCAGAATTGCGCTTCCACCCAGCTCCCCGATCCCCTTTGCTGCGAGTCTTGTCTCCCTAGCAGCCTCACCATCTCACCTGCAAGGGGGCTCCTGGGGCAGGAGGACAGTCACTGATGCACAGCAGGATGATAAGGAGCAGCAGGCCAGCACTTACTCAGAGCACCGGTCTGGCCTCTGCCCTGAGGTCCTTGCACGCTCACCACGTGTTTGGACACCTCAGGGGCCAGACCGTGACATAGAAAACCACAGGCTGGTTTCCAGTGATAGGATTTCCTTTGCCATCAGAGGTCACAACCTGCCAGCCCTGCCGAGTGAGCAGCTTGGTGTACAACAAAGAGGCATTAGCCCACTCGCTTTCCTCACTGCTGGCATTGGCAGACAGGGTTGCGCTCAGGCAGCAGAGCTGAGTGGACTCCTCCCAGAGGGAACACACCTCCAATGAGGGGTTCTTCTGCCTCTCCTGTCGATCTGCATGGAATACTCAGGCCACATCTGGCTCTTCTGTGAAAGCCTGAAGTTGTACCTGTGATGATTGCTCTACAAAGCTGGAAAGAGATTGGCACAGGAGCCTCAAGCTGCAGAACGTAGTGAGCTAATGGTGATGCTCTGGCCTTCCCTGTCTGCTTCTGTCAGAGTGCTGGAACTGATTTGCCAGCAAAGAAAGAATCATAGAATCATACAATGGTTTGGGTTGGAAGGGGCATTAAAGATCATCCAGTCCAACTTCTTGCTATGGGCAGGAACACCTGGATCAGCTGTTCAAAGCCTCATCCAATCTGGCCTTGAACACCTCCAGGGATGGGGCAGCCACCACTGCTCTGGGCAACCTGGGCCAGGGCCTCCACACTCTCGCAGGAAAACATTTCTCCCTAAGATCTCATCTCAATCTCCCCTGTTTCAGCTTAAAACCATGCCCCCACTCCCTGATCAGGAGCCCCTCCCCAGCTTTCCTGGAACCCCTTTCAGTACTGGGAGGCTGCTCCAAGGTCTCCACAGAGCCTTCTCTTCTCCAGCCTGAACAACCCCAATCCTCTCATCCTGTCCTCATAGCAGAGGTGCTCGAATCACCTCCATGGCATCCTCCGGACTCGCTCCAACAGATCCATGGCCTTCCTGTGCATTGACTGCTACCTGTCACGGGAGACTAGATCTGGCAGCCCAGGAGAGGTGAGGCTGGGCTGCAGGCAGGCCCAGCCAGGAGCGAGGCTGAGCAGGTACCACCAGAAAGCGCATGCACGTGTACGCACGCCCGTACCGTGCACAGGTGCACGTATATACAGGGAGGCCACACACATCAACACAGACACCCTAAGCACTCCTTCAAACACAGACAGCACAAGCAGCCTCAGCTTGCTCCCCCTTCTGTCCTGAGACCACCTTGAACGTACACAAACACACTGTAGAAAGTCCCTCAGGAAAATCACTGGAAGTGGAGTTCAATAAGGCCACAGGACTGACTGCACTGACTCGGCGCAGAGCACAGCCAGACAAGCATCCAGACCAGAAAACATATGCCACCAGTTCTTTTTATCCCCTTGTCCCTCTGTTTTCTTATTTTGTTCTCCCCAAACCATTTGGTTCCTCCCCTGGACATCCTGTAACAAGCCTTTTGCAATCCTGGGATGCTGCCCCCCTGCACCCTGTAGCGTGTCCCGTACCCCTGTCAGTGACCTCTGTGTCTGAGGGTGCTTAGGAGAGGGTGGGTGACCCCCAGCCCATAGGGCTGAGCGCCCCTGGGACTGGGAGGAGCTGGGCAGAGGCTCATGGGTCTGAGGTCACTGGGGTTCCCCTGCTGCTCAGGGCTCTTCTTGTGTGTGCTGACAAGCTTTTTGGCACCAAAGTGGGCATTCCCAAGCTGTAATCTTTCTTCTCTGAGAGAGACGATACTGAAAGCAGTATTATTTGACCAGTCATATCGGAATCTGCCTCATTCAGCCCATGTGAGAGCAGATAGTTTGAAATCACACATTAATTCTCACTTCAGGCATCCCAGGGATGTTCCCCACGCTCCAGGTCTGTTTTATCACCCTTCTGCTGGTCCTATTCTTCTGCTGTGGTCTGAGACTACAACACAAAGGGCTTAGGGTACACTGGCACCCCAAGGGGAAAGCTCTTTTCCAGCTGTTTCCCCTCAATCGTGGGAGGAGCAGAATGTGGCCCTGCCAGCAAGCGGCCCTGCTGCTGATGCAGTTGCACAAGCTGCTGTGCAGCCTTCTGTGCTACTTTGTATGCTCAGGCAGTGAAACCAGTCCTAAAATCTTCAGTCAGAAGCAAAAAAAAAACAAAAAAGAAACAAAAAAAACCACTAAAATGCAATGCTAGAGCTTCAAGCCAAATATTTCAGACTTGCCACCCATTTACCTATGACCTAGGGCAGGGCAAGACAGAACTAACTGGAAATTTGATCCCCCCAAAAACTTTGCCATAACCACAGCATGTTCTGCACGTGTACTAGGGGGCTGAATTTCATTTCTGATATCTTCAAGAGGTTTAATGCACTAACCTTTATTCTGAAGGAAACCAGAAGGCGTACATAATTTATGTAATTTGTCTATATCACTTTAAGAAGCAATTGCCACTACAAGGAGAATTAGAACATGTAGCAGAACATGATGACACCTTGTCTGCACTGTTTGAGAGAGTTTGAACCTTCAGGAGAAATGTTTTCTGGTCGCTTTCATCATTAACAGAAGTGTTTCTCTTGTCACACTGTCTCCTTTTTGCCTTCTAGCACAGAGAACAAATCATGGATTCCTTTTTGAGCTGTCTGTTGTTGAAACACGATGTCAAAGATGTAAGAAGAGAGCAAATTGTGGACTGTATAGATTGGTTCTCATGTATTTGAACTTTTTGGGATTCATTTGCCCATTCTGTGCTAAGGAATCTGGAAGTGTTTTCTTAAAAACATCTTGGTGAGAGGTGTCTGCATAGCAGGCTTTGGAGCTTCTCAGCACTATCTCTTGGCCTGATTGTTGTCCACACTCAAGTAGCCAGCTATGAGCAACAGTGTCAGGGTGAGCTGTAAACAGACAGGACGTGTCCTTCTTAAGCACACAGAGGCAGGCACTCTACAGGAAAGATTCAGAGTCAAGCCCTGGCTCAACCTGCAGCCTATTCTGCCAGACAAGTCTTCCCACTGGAGAGAGAGAGCTAGCATACACACAGAAGGGCTTGGATGGACACATGTCCTCTTCATGAGTGCCATTCCTCTGGATGCACTCCAGCGTACCCACATCTGCAGTGTGTCTTTCTCACCTCTTTTGTCATCTGAGACGCTCTGTCTTCCTCCAATCACACATGCAATGTTATATTTTAAGAAGTGGCATAGAAAGGAAGATAGCCAGGAGGTTGAGGGAAGTGATTCTGCCTGTCTATTGAGCTCTGGTGAGACCCCACCTGGAGCCCTGCATCCGGCTCTGACGCTCTCAGCACAAGAACATTGACCTGTTAGAGCAAGTCCAGAAGAGGGCCCCAAAAATGATCAGAGGGATAGAGCACCTCCCCCATGAGAAAAGGCTGAGAGAGATTCAGTTGTTCCGCCTGGAGAAGAGAAGGCTCTGGGGAAATCTTGTGGCGGCTCTTCAGTACTTAAATGGCGTTTATAAGAATAAGAGGGACAGATTTGTTAATAGGGCTTGTTGCAATATGACAAGGGGTAATGGTTTTAAACCAAAAGAGAGTAGATTCAGGCTAGATATAAGGAAGAATTTTTTACACTGGGGGTGGTGAGACACTGCCACTGGTTGCCTGCAGAGGTTGTGGATGCCCATCCCTGGAAACATTCAAGGTCAGGTTGGATGAGGCTCAGAGCAACCTGATCAAGTTGAAGATGTCCCCAGTAGTTGCAAAAGGGTTGGACTAGATGGCCTTTAACTATCCCTGGCAACCCAAACCATTCTATGATTCTGAGGTAGTTTGAGTCATTCGCATAACATTCAATGACCTTTGACAGGTCAAACACCATCAGATAACTAGGCTGGGCAGCAGCAGCAGAATGGCATGGCCAACCACACAGAGAGAGATGAAAGATAAAGGTGTGCCTTGTCTGCATCTTTATCCTGCAGAACAGCAGGCAGAATGTCAGGAAACTGGATCTGCTCATGTAAAGCTCATGGAACCAAAAACCTGCAGCACACAGGCACTCAAACAAGGTCAGGCAGCCCCACCACATCCAGACTGAGGTACTCAGAGACAGGGGCTTAGTAATCCACTAAGTTATTTTTTTCAGATATGTGAAATATTAAAGTTTTTTTTCTCCTTAATGAAATCTTAGTCATTCTTCTTCAGCAGGCGCAGCTTTCTGGATCCTTAAGCCTGGCAATTTAAAAGCAATTATCTGAATCAATGGACATGGAGACAGGTTCACAGGTTCAGCTCATGAGTAGGATGAGCTCCCAGAGGCTTGATATTCTTCCATTCTTCATAGAAGCTACTTGGCAGGCAAGCAGCAATGAGTTGGAAGCTTCCAAATAGTTTTGAAATGTTTCTGCAGATAGAAGGGTTTTATAGGTCAGCTGTGACATGATCAAAACATGGGCAATGAAGAACGCTATTTAGAGACAAAATGTCTTGTAATTTAATGGATAAATGTTCCCTGGGCTTCTGAAACTTAGAATTATCAGAGAGAAGAAAACCATGTGCTAGTTCCTACACACACAGAGGTACAAACCTAACACATTTGGTAGCCTGGCCTGAAGCCCTGCTTTCTCTTGTTAGTGGATAGCGATTTTCATCCCCAGGAAAGAGAATTATGAATTAAATCCTTTTTTTTTAGTTAAGTTTCTGCTTCTTGCGTGGATTGCTTTGAAAACTCCATGCAAGGGCACTGCTTGGAATGAAACTGTGATGCAGATTGTCCAGGAAAGCTGCATGAGTCAGCAGTTGATACAAAACTTTTTCCTGGGCACTGTTTAATGTTAAATGTTAACCTAATTTTTGGTGAAGATCAGTGACCACAAAATAGTACTGATCATGAAAGGTGCCAGCAAAACTCAGTTTTTGCATCGGCAGAAAAGAAAAATAAACACAGTTTCTGTGGTTGAGTTGATTTGGGAGAAGAGCAGTCCTTGAAAAAGGAGCAGAAAGAGCAGCAAAGGTAAAGGCAGAAGGACCCGCAGTGCAGAAATACTCTGGCTAATTAGGGAGTATGAAAGAGCAAAACCAGTAAGGCACAAAACAGAAAAAATCAATACCTTTCAGTAGGTGAGTCTTCGTTTCCTGTCCAGCCTTGTGCTAAATAAAGAGCTGCAGACAGTCGCAGAGGAGTTTAAACACAGAGCAGGGCATTTTTACAGCAGAGCCTGGTGTCAGAGAAGGAAAGGAAGAGCTGACACAGTGGATGTGGGTTCCTGTGTCTCCATTTGCGCAGTGTCTAATGAAAGTCATAGAGTACCAGGCAATCTCTAAGCAACCTTGCACCCGTTTTGCTTGTCCTTAGCACCACCAAGCCCTTTATGCCCAGATTACCAGGAGAAAGAGCACCGCACACTGTGTGGTGTGATAAAAGCTGCTCTGCAGGCCTACAGAGAAGCACAGAGAGACAATGGCAGGGTGGGAAAACCAAATAATATCCTAACTTGTCTACCTCAAGGCCCATACAGAGGTCATCAGTCTATTAGAAGTCCAACTTGACAAGCCCAGAGGAGCAAAGGGGCACAAAGGCTATTGGGAAGACAAACTGGGGACTTAGAGGAAGGGAAATCCTGTCCTGAGCCAGGAAAGTCTTAGCCCCACAATTCTGGCATGAAACCTAATAAAAGGAAGCAATGTCTGAGCACTCTTGGGACCAAGGGAGGTCCCCACTATCAACATGGGACGTGTTGCAGGGTGCAGGGGAAGAGCATTCTGGGATTGCACAAGGCTTATTACAGGATGCCCAGGGGAGGAACCAAATGTGGGGAAATGTGGGCACTGATATGGCTCGGGGAGAACAAAATGGGAAAACAGAGGGATAAGGCAATAAAAAGAGAAGGCAGCATATAAAGAGTTTTCTGGATGCTTGTCTGGCCATGCCTGCACCAGGTCAGTGCAACCAGTCCTGCAGCCTTACCCAGCTCCACTTCTAGCAGTTTCCCTGAGTGAGACACTCTCTATATGGTGTGCACATGTGTCAGAGTAGCGTGTGTGTTGGTGGAGCAGTGCAGGTATGCAAGGAGTGTGCCTGGGCTAATGATGATCCAACTGGACAAGCAGTGGGGAAGTGATGGGAGGAGAAAGTCAAAGAAATGGTTACCGAACACATTCCAACCTGTCTCAGTGAGAAGAGGCTCAGCTCGATTTCTTCACTGGTCAAATACAGATGTATATCAAGACAAGGTGCCAGCCCACAATGCTTTGTCTGTGAAGCAGTTTTTAACAACAACTTCACTGTGCCCCAGCATGCACCCTGTTTGCCAGGCCTGGCTCCCTCTTCCCAGAGATACACTCAGTGCTCAAAGGAACCTGGTTTTTTTTTTCAGAAGAAGATGTGAAAGCAAAAATGATGGAGATCCTCGACAGCCTTTCAGAAAATGATCTTCAGAATGGCTTTGAATGTTGGCAGCACTGTGTGCAGCCATGTCTTAGCTCAGAAGGGAAATATTTCACAGTATCACAAGGTTGGAAAAGACCTGTGAGATCATTGAGTCCAACCTATGACCCAACACCAGCACCCACTCGTCATTTAAACCATGGCACTGAGCGCCTCATCCAATCTGTTTTTAAACACCTCCAGGGATGATGACTCCACCCCATCCCTGGGCAGCTCATTCCAATGGCGAATCACCCTTTCAGTGAAAAATTTTTTCCTAATATCAAGCCTAAACCTCCCCTGATGAAGCTTGAGACCATGTCCTCTTGTTCTGTCACCTGAGAGTAGAGACCAACCCCTGCCTGACTACAACCTCCTTTTAGGGAGTTGTAGAGAGCAATGAGGTCTCCCCTGAGCCTCCTCTTCTTCAAACTAAACAGCCCCAATTCCCTCAGTCTCTCCTCGTAGGGCTTGTGCTCCAGCCCCTTCACCATCTTCGTTGCTCTCCTCTGGACACTCTCCAGCATCTCAACATCTCTCTTAAACTGAGGGGCCCAGAACTGGACACAGTACTCAAGGTGCGGCCTGACCGTTGCTGAGTATAAGGGGATGATAACTTCTCTGGTCCTGCTGGCCACACTATTCCTGATGCAGGCCAAGATACCATTGGCCCTCTTGGCCACTTGGGCACACTGCTGGCTCATGTTGAGTTTCCTGTCCACCATCACTTCCAAGTCCCTTTCCACTTGACTACTCTCCAGCCATTCTGTCCCCAGCCTATAGCTCTGCATGGGGTTGCTGTGTCCAAAGTGTAGAACCCAGCACTTGGACTTGTTAAACTTCATCCCATTGGAATCAGCCCATCTCTCCAGCCTGTCAAGGTCCTTCTGTAGGGCCTTCCTACCCTCCAGCAGATCGACACTTCCTCCAAGCTCTGTATCGTCTGCAAACTTGCTGGTGATGGACTCACTCCTCTCATACAGATCATCAACAATGATGTTAAAACAGGATTGGGCCCAACACCAACCCCTGGGGGACACCACTGGTGACCGGCCACCAACTGGATGAGACACCGTTCACTATCACTCTCTGGGCTCGGCCATCCAGCCAATTCCTAACCCAGCACAGAGCCTTCCTGTCCAAGCCACAGGCTGCCAGCTTCTCCAGGAGTCTACTATGGGAGACAGTATCAAAGGCCTTGCTGAAGTCCAGGGGTACGACATCCACAGCCTTCCTCTCATCCACCAGGCGAGTCACATGGTCATAAAAGGAGATCAGGTTGGTCAGGCAGGACCTGCCTCTTCTAAACCCATGCTGGCTGGGTCTGATCTCTTGGCCATTCTGCAGGTGCCGCATGATTGCACCCAGGATTCTCTGCTCCATAATTCTACCTGGGACCGAGGTCAGGCTGACAGGTCTGTAATTACCTGGATCATCTTTACGGCCCTTCTTGTGGATGGGCGTCACATTGGCCAACTTCCAGTCATCTGGGACCTCTCCAGTGAGCCAGGACTGCTGAAAGATGATGGAGAGTGGCTTAGTAAGCTCATCCACCAGCTCTCTCAGCACCCTAGGATGGATCCCATCCGGCCCCATAGAGTTCTGAGGATCCAAGTGGCTCAGCAGGTCTCTAACTTCTTCGTCCTGAATTACAGGGGAGCTGTATTCCATCCTGACCCCATCCACCACTTCAGAAGGCCAGTTGTCCAGTGAACAACCTGCCTTAGTGTTGGAAATGGAGGTAAAGAAGGCATTAAGACCTTCAGCCTTTTCGTCATCTTCAGTCTATATTACCCTCGACATCCAATAAGGAGTGGAGGTTGTTGCTGCCCTTCTTTCTGCCAAAGGTGATCGTAGTTGATTTTCTTAATATGTTGAATAGAAAGAGTTACAGGCACGGTCTTGTGGTGTTGTTGTGTTTTGTTCTCTTGTTGAACCTGGTATGTATTTGGCACAGCTGGATCTTTGTGCTGCTCAGCTGGAGAGAACAGCTGGGTCCGTTGCTTGCGTGGCCGCTGAGCGTGCGCCCGTCTTGCTCGGTGCGGGTGCCACGACAGCCTGTGCTGTCGGTGCGTGTTTTCCCGTGTGGCTTTGGGGAACACGTTCTCAGCCTCCCTGCTGGTTGGACCTGGGCGCGAGGAGGTGCAGCAGCCTCGTCCCGACCGGTACCCAAAACATCGCAGAGGATGGGAAAAACCCGGGGCTCTTTTGGAAACGCGGCACGGGAAGAGCCGCTCACGGCCGTGCAGGTGCGGCCGCTCTGCGGGGCTGCGGGAGGGGCTGGGGCTGCGGGCTGAGGCTGCTCTCCGGCGCGAACTCTCCGCGGGATGCGCTGCGAACGGGCGAGCCGGGGGCAGAGCGGGGCGGGGCCAAAGGCGGGGGGCGGGGCCAAAGGCGGGGGGCGGGGCCAAAGCCGGGATCGAATATGGGGGCGGGGCCAAATGCGGGGGCGGGGCCAAATGCGGAGGCGGGGCCGAAGGCAGGGGCGGGGCCAAAGGCAGGGGGCGGGGGGAAAGACGGGGCGGGGCCAAATGCAGGGGCAGGGCAAAGGTGGGGCAAAGGCGGGGCGGGGCCAAAGGCGGGGCGGGGGCAAATGTGGGGCGGGGCCTAAGACAGGGGGCGGGGGCAAAAGGTGGGGCGGGGGCAAAGGCGGGGCGGGGGCAAAGGCGGGGCGGGGGCAAAGGTGGGGCGGGGGCAAAGGTGGGGCGGGGGCAAAGGTGGGGCGGGGGCAAAGGCGGGGCGGGGGCAAAGGCGGGGCGGGGGCAAAGGCGGGGGCGAGGCCCAAGGCAGGGGCGAGGCCCAAGGCAGGGGCGTGGGCCAAGGCAGGGGGCGTGTCCCAAGACAGGGGCGTGTCCCAAGACAGGGGCGTGTCCCAAGACAGGGGGCGGGGCCCAAGACAGGGGGCGGTGCCCAAGACAGGGGGCGGTGCCCAAGACAGGGGGCGGTGCCCAAGACAGGGGGCGGTGCCCAAGACAGGGGGCGGTGCCCAAGGCAGGGGCGGGGCCCAAGGCAGGGGCGGGGCCCAAGGCAGGGGGCGTGTCCCAAGACAGGGGCGGGGCCCAAGACAGGGGCGGGGCCCAAGACAGGGGCGGGGTCCAAGACAGGGGGCGTGGCCCAAGGCAGGGGGCGTGGCCCAAGACAGGGGGCGGGGCCCAAGACAGGGGGCGGTGCCCAAGACAGGGGGCGGTGCCCAAGACAGGGGGCGGGGCCCAAGGCAGGGGCGGGGCCCAAGGCAGGGGGCGTGTCCCAAGACAGGGGCGGGGCCCAAGACAGGGGGGCGGGGCCCAAGGCAGGGGGCGTGTCCCAAGACAGTGGCGGGGCCCAAGGCAGGGGGCGTGGGCCAAGGCAGGGGGCGTGGGCCAAGGCAGGGGGCGTGGCCCAAGGCAGGTGGCGGGGGCAGCGGGGCGCGGGGGGTGTTGTCTCCGCTTTGTGGGCGGGGCTCCGGGGGGGGGCCCCGCCTTGGGCCCCGCCCCCCGCCCCCGCCCCGCTGCACTTGCCCGGGCGGCGGCCGCATCCCCTCAGCGCCGGCGGCTGAGCTGCGGCTGCAGGTACGGCGGAGCCTCCTCTGCCGGGAGCACCCGAGCTGCGCCGCCGGTGCCGGCTGCCGGGGGTGGTGCGGGCGGTGCGGGCGGAGCGACGGGTGCGGCGCTGCGGGGCGCTGCGGGGCGCTGCCCAGGGGCCACGTGGAGAGCTGCCCGGCTGCCGAGTTCGCAGCGTGCGCCGGGGATGCCCCGCGCCGAGAGGGGTTTCGCGCGGAGCCCTCGCTGTGTGAGGCAGGGGCTCCGGGCTTTGAACTCCGCGTGCCTCTGGCATTGCTTAGTTCTCGCTGGCCTGGTCTGTGGGCGAACTTGCTTTCTCGCAGGAGGAAGCCGTACGCACCCTCCAAAAAAAAACAAGACAAGCCAACGAAAAGCGCCCCAGCACCTTGCCTTTGTGGAATTCACAGTGATTCTGGGTGTGTAACCGCAATGGGAGAATATTGTGAGAGAACCTTGGCGTGAGCTTGAGGGAGCAGAGGTCAGAGGGGCTTTACCATGCAAGCACCGGGCACGGCACCCTGTGGAGAAGGTCTTCGTGCGGGGCGGCTGGAGCACAGGGGTCAGAACTGCGTGAAAGGCAGCAGGTGAGGCCAGGGCGGCACTGCGTTCTCATCAGGTAGGTGCTGCTGGCCAGAGTGGTTCGATTTGCTCCCTTACTCCGTGCTGACGATGGCTGTGGAACCGCTGAATACACATCTACCTGCCAGCTCCCACCTGGCAAACCTGGCCTGGGTCTGCATCTCTTGAGCATCATGTGTTCTTGCTAGCTGTCTGCAACAGCCTTTCTGTGCCTCCTTTACTGAAGGCGTGTTTACTACAGTAGTGGGAAGCTATCTGGAGTTTCTCCCTCATGGCAGAACTGCATGAGACTTGCCGAACGGTGCAGTGTGGGAGGCAAGGTTGAACAGTCTAAAGGGGCTGTAAGACAAGAAACATTAGGAAGCCTCTTAGTCGTGGGGGTCTTGTCCTGGAGGTGCACTCCTGCTGCCTTGGGAGAATCTGCTGAATTGGAGATGGAAATGATAGTCATATCAGATAGGAAGCCATCAGTGGCATTTCTGCTGCTTTTTATCTTTGGTGCTGTTCCCACTCCCATGTGGGGTTCTCTGTAGAAAGGCAGACGGAGAGGTGTTCAGAGGGCTGTCATACAACCTGATAAAAATCCAAGCTGGAAAAGGGAAAAAAACTCTGGAAGTCTGCGAGGGTGCCTTTCATTCCCCTTGCATAAATCCCAGCTGACATCAGCTAACCCTTGCCTCATCCTCTGGGATCAATTTGAGTGAAAAGGCAAAAGCAAGGGCACGCTGGAATGATCTGCAAGGACACAGCAAAACTCAAAGGAAGAGACTGGCCCCTCTCTCCAGCTTCATATTAATAAAAAGGCAATGGAGACAAATATTTGGAGACAGGTCTTTCTCGGACAAGAGGAGAGAGTTAGGAGGGCTCTGAACGGGCAGGGGCTTGAAAGCAGCCAGTGAAGCTTTCTAGGAAAGGGCAGGTGAAGTTCTTTTCAGTCATGTTCTGTACCAACTGCAGCTGCTATTGGAAAGAGTGGCTTGGCAGGAGAAATGGCAGCATTTGGGTGTAGCTTGGCTTGCAGCCAAGTGTGGAGCTTGATGTGGAGACTCCTTCGCTTCTCTAATTTAGCGATTGGTAGCTCATATTTACAAGTGTAGTGCTGTCTGAATTGTGTTGGGTTTATCTTCTTAGTTCTAGTAAATTACCCTCTATATTCTTGCTGAGCAGGCTGCTGGTAAATAGAGTCGTGTGTTTAATGCTGTGTAGTTATCTGGGCTGCAATGCTTGCAAAAAGCTGGCCGTTCTTAAAGCTGAAGAGAAGCTCTTAGTCTTCTTGTGAAATGGCTCTCTATGCAGCATGAAATTCCCAAATCAATATTTTTCAAGTGCATATGTTTTCTCTTTCTTTATTCTTCTTGGCATTTGCCAAAAGGCTGTGGCAGAAGTTCTTTCCTAATGTGTAGTCTTCACACCCAGTGTAATCTGAGGTACATATAAATATCGCCTTTACCAACAGGTAGGGAGGAACCTGTGGTGTTGCCTGTCTTGAACTTATATATGCTGAGGTGAGTTTTCTTCTGCACAAACAGTCCCCAGAAGACACTAGAAATACTCCAGAGTGCTGAACTATACAGGCATGTTTGTTGGTTCAAGGTCTGCACCGGAACATGGAGATCAGTGCCAGTATGTGGAGTTCTGTACGGAATCTTTTTTTTTTCCCCAGTTGTGCAAATTGCGAAAGTGGCACAAAAGTGTCAGCGATGAGGTGAACTGCTTGAAATGTCTTGTGCATACAGGGGCTCGGGAAGAAGATCTGCCTGCACACTGAGAGGCAGTTGTTTTCATCACCATGAAAATAAATTACTCTTAGAAAGCTAAGCCAGGAAGTTAGAGGGGAACATTCCTTCTGTGTTGGCAGTTTTTGTAGAGAGATATAGCTGAAGGGCTTAAAGTCTTCACACGCTTCCACACAAGTCTATTTTTAGAAGTGAAAGCTATTCAGGAGGGGAAGTATTGATTTTTCGCATTTCCACCTTGAATGTTTTGTTTATCATTCTCTTTGATTTGTGTGTAATAGATCGTATACAAAGCTATCCTTACTTCTCCCCTTCTGCTCTAACTATACGAGCCAGGCAACAATGTAAGGCCTTTGCTAAAATGAGTGTTATTTTGTGCCTGATCTCTTTGTGTGCCATGTCCAGAACCTTATATTTTAAAAGTAATTCATACAAGAATCCTGCGATGTCTGCAGCAAACCAGAACGCAGTAGGGGTGTGATGGTACAGACCAGACTTGAGAATGGTTCCAGTTGACACTGCTCTGCAGGCTGGCTGGGGAGAGCAGCATTGAACATCTGCCTTGTGCTTGTGGTCACTAATAACTTCTGGCCACAAGTACTTTGTCTGGTTGAGCTAAAAGAGACAAAGGGACCGTCTTCACGAGTATCTGGCAGCAAAATGTGTGGTCAGGCAGCACCTCACCCTTGCTGCTCTGGTGTTTGTGTCCTCAGCCAAACTATAGGTTGTGTTCCTGGCTCCTTAGGTCTGGTCAGGTGTCACTTGGCTTTTGCTTAAAGAAGCCACATGTCAGATTCCTGTGGGACTCTTGGAAGATATCTGTGCTAGGTTATTGCTGGTGTAGCTTGTTTGAAGCTCTGTCCAGCTGGCCAGTGGCCGCTGGTCTCTTCCTCCGTTGTTCTGCTGCAACAAGGGCCTTCTCAGGGCTGGATGTAGAGTCATCTTTCCAGCAGTGCCAAGTCTGTGCTCCTGCCAGGGAACCATATTTTTGCAGATTGCATGGGGTCTTATGCCATTTTTCTCCTTCATGGGCACCTTGACCCCAGGCTATACCAGTCCAGTGACACATCTGCTGCACAGCGTGTTCTCTTGCAGTGCCTGGCTGGAGTTCTGAGAAGCCTTGTCCCATGCAACATGCTCCTGTGAAGAATCTGTGGTCTTTTGGAGCCAGAGTGTGTGGAGGGGGGTTGGAGGACTCAAGAATGTACAAGTACAGGCAGCACAAGTTGTGGCTCTGGAGGTGTCCTTGCTGTTCCTAGGAAGCCTCATCTGCGTACAGCAATTGCATCAGGCAGAGTTCAGCAGCACCGTAGCCTGAAGCAGAGTCAAAATTCTCCTGCTGACTGTTTTTGACTTATGGCAAGTGACAAGTTTGTATTTTTTTTATTATTATCATTATTTATTTTTCTTCCTGGCAGCTGCTGTTTGTAGGTGAAAACCTGGGTTTCCAAGAACATTAAAAAGCAGCAGTGGTTTTTAATTTTTTTTTCTTGGGAGGGGCTTGATAATGGTGGTAATTATTTTTCTGGTATTACAAAGAAGTGCTGAACATCAAAGGTTTCTCCATTTTGGATGAGAATAAAACAATGCTCTGACTCAGCAGCACTTTGTGGGATCTGCGGCTGGGAACAAGGATTACACCTCCTGAAACCCTTCATAGCTTTCTTACCACATGATGTACTACTTTTGCCCTTTAAGACTGGAGGGTATAGAGCATACAGGGACTGTGACTTCTTAAGTAGCTTCAGTAGGCATCATAAATTACACTCCTTAACATTGCTGCAGTCTGTCCCAAAGTGTGGATCCATTTTCCTGGGGTCAGAAGCTGCCCTGGCTCTGAGGAAGGGCTGATAAGTGGGCATCAGGGTGGCTGCCACTTTGTTGCTTGAGCCTTGATGAACCACTCAAGTGCAGTAGAAAAAAAGACTAAAACGAAAGATGCATTGGTGGCTTGATGAAAAACTGGTTGGTGATTTTGCCTAAGGTAATTGGTGACAACAGCTGACAAGCCAGATCTTTCTCACCTGCTCACTGAAAGCGTGGCAATCCGAAGTGGTGACTGCTTGCATGAACGGCTGGAGAAGGATTGTGCACAGTGGTGTAATCGGATGGTGGACTTGCATGGTTTTGCTCAGCAAACAAGGCCATGTGTTTCTGCCACAGCACACAATCTCCTCTGGCTACCAAGGGCAGTAGATGAACCAAAGAATGAACAGAAGACTGTGTAGGGAGTGTGCTGCCTCCTGACCAGCCTGGAGAGATGTGACCTGTATGCTCGCACAGGGCTAGGTCTCAAGCTTGATGATTTGCTGTCTGGTGCCCTAGGACTCCTTCCCCTTTTAACAAAGTCAAAGCTGCACATTTTCTGTGTCTCAGCTCAGCTTCCCTAATGTGGTGAGGCCAGGCTGAAGTGTCACACATCTAGAGGGATGTCAGCTTGGCTGTGAAGTCCTTGGTAAGAGAGCAGTCCGTCCTGTGGTACCAAAACAATTACAGCCAGGGCCCCAGATGTGGTCAGACAAGCAACTGACATAAGAGTGTGGAGGTTAAACTCTGCTGAACAAATCCCAGTCCTATTAGTGACATCTGGCAATGGTAAGTGGTGTCACGGGAGTGATTTCCTTGAGAGGAGAAGTAGTGCTGCTGGAATGGGTGAGGGGCTGACGTAACACACAGGGTTATTTTTGGCCTTGGGAAGGATTCTGCTCTGGACCCTCTTCGTTGGGCAGCAGGATGTGCTCCGTATAGGCCCATGACTGTTACACAGTGGAAACTTTTGTGTGGACAGTTTAAGCTGGCCTTTGATCTGGACAAGCCCTGTGTAAATGCAACTTGTCCTTGAGAAACCTGGGGAAACATCACAGCTTTGTTCAGGGAAAGATTCTGGTTGAATTGTGTTGACTTATGAGACAAGGTAATCATAGTGATTTTTTTCCCTCTTTTTTATTTTTGCAAGGATTACTTTATTTATTTGTGTGATTATAGAAACAATAACAGCAGCCAAGTCACAGCCAAAGGGCAGCAGCGTGGCTTGTGGCTTGCCTTAGCCCATGTACTCATGTTCCTTTTTCCTTAACTGTGCATCTGCCTCTCCACAGGGACTGGAGATGGGAGCCTTGAGATGGGCCTCTAGCAATCCTTGATTTCCATTAAAAAACTTTGGTCATTTGAAGGGAAGGGAGGTCTGACCTGTCAGTGTCTGCTGTGCTTGCATGGAGATAAGCCTGAGGAGAGTCCCAGAGGATGTGGAAGCTAGGAGGTAGTAGGAATGCTGGCTGCTGGGTTGCACTTGTGGATGTGTGCTCTGCCTCCATGACCGTGTGCCATCCAGCTGCTCCTGCTTCTGGGCAGAACTCAAATTGTGAGTCTGAGAATCTCAGTAGCATTTATTTCAGTGCTGGTGTCTTGAGTAAAATGTCTTCTAAGAAGAGGACAGCCCTTGTGGCCCAGGTGTTACACAGGCAGAAACATTGTTGGAGGGGTTTCTAGTATCTTCCCAGCTGGAGTTTGCTCCCGTTTCTAATCCTGGTCCTCTGGCTCAGCTATCTTCCCTGACCGTATCTCAGAGAACATCTTTAGAAGCTATGGTGTGGAAAATCTATAAATTACTTTTATGTCCCGATGTCTTCTCAGGGCTGGCTGACCTTCAAAAGCTTTGCTGCAGAAATGCCCAGTCCTGCCAAAAGTGTTTTCTGATGCAGCCCAGCTCACAATGAACTATATTCGTCAAGAATGAGCTTTTGTTTTCTGCTGCCTGTCTAGGAAGCAAAGAACATGCTTACCCTCTGATGATACTTAGACAAGAGCAGCAGCAGACGTCACCAGTTCTGTCAATACCTTCCTACCCTGCAGCTGACCCATGACATGACCCAGATGCTCTGACTGGTCAGCAGCATTGTGCTTTTGACTGTTTTAGAACCTGCCTGTTCTCCTCAACCTGCATTTGCCTGACCCAAACAACTCTACCTGATTCTGCTGTTGAGGATGAAAACTTCTTCCTAGGCTAGGGGACCACAGACTGGGTCTCTTGTCCACAGGCTCCCAAGCTTTCTCTGGAGCCAGGGGTGTTCACTTGCTGGGGAGGACTTCAGCAAGAGCCTGGGCTGAACCTTTCCTTTGCTGTCCCTGTGCTTTCTGGAAGCAGGTGGAAAAAATGGTAACTTTCTGACAGCAGAGAGACCCAGCATGAGCTGAAGGGCTTTTCTCTGCTGTTCTCCAAACTGTGGAGATGGGCCATGTGTTAAAAGAGAACATCCTGCTGCTGTGGTTTCTGCTTTTCAGAGCTTGTGAGGGCAGCATATAGCAGGTAACTGGTCTCCAGAGAAGACCAAGCCTGATGAGTTGTGGTAGCCCAGGCAGGGACCAGCCCTGCTTTGTCTCTGAACTGCACAGTGTAAGGATGTGTCATCAGCTACACAGGAGGTAAAATCAAAAACTCATGGAATGGTTTGGGTTGCCAGGGACAGTTAAAGGCCATCTAGTCCAAGCCTCCTACAACTAGTGAGGACATCTTCAACTCGATCAGGTTGCTCAAAGCCCTATCGAACCTGACCTTGAATGTTTCCAGGGATGGGGCATCCACAGCCTATCCAGGCAACCAGTGGCAGTGTACCCCCAGCATAAAAAAACCTCAGCTCCAGTTACTCCTAACTAACTAACTGCCCTCACAGAGGCACTCAAAAAAGACAATTGGTCACTGAAGGTAATGAGGATTTACTTAGCACTCTGACAATAAAAAATAAACCACTGGTTCAGATGTCAATTGGAAATTATTTCTACACAACTACCTTAAGAATTCCTAAGTTTCATGAACAGTCCTTTAAGAGGATGACCCAAAATATGCACAATTATTCACCTATAAAATGGGGGCTGTCTCATTCCCTGGGGAATTACCTAGGTGGCATCCCTACCCAAGGGGAGGGTCTCTACTGCACTGTAGCCTGCCTCTTTGAGGAGGAACTGTCTTGAATCGTCTCTCTGGCAGGACCCTGTTTTATACAGGTGTGTTTTGTGATCATTTGGATTGGCTTCCGGGACAGTGTGCCTCACAGCACAGGCAGGGAGGGAACAGACAACGAGGGCTTCTACAGTCAGAAAACCTCAGCCTTTGTGTCTTTGGCCAGCCCAGTATTTCTCATCTTCTTAGTAGAGTGTGAGAGGCTAATGCACTGTGGCCAACATGGGTGAGCTGCAAGCACCAGGCTGGGAAGACTGGGTGGGCAGGAGGAATTATAGCCAGTGTTACAGATGTGAGCATCCTCTTTTAAAAGCACCTGGTCTTCCCAAGGTGCAAATGGATGTCTTTATTGCAAAATCGTTGTGGATTGGTGTTGGTAAGGGAGCTGCGTCTAGAAGATTTCCTCAATCTTTTGTCACTCTCTTTACCTGTGATTTCTGTCAATTTCAGGTAAATGGAAGATTTGGAGACTAGCCTAGTCCAGACACGCAAAGCATGTAGAATAGAGCAAATGGTAGCAAAATGGCTTCATCGCTCTCGAGATGGTGCATCCAGGTAAACTTTTTTTTTTATTTGGTGAAAGGAATAGCTGTTGGTCATCTTTGATCAGAGAGAGCACAGGCTTGTTCCCTGGAAATAGGGGCAATCACAGGTTGCAGAACTTACTTATTGTAACAGATGTTCTTGGGAAACATGCATACAATAGTCCCTAAAAAGCCAGTATTTTTAAGCATCCCCCTTGGTTTTCAGGAACAGATATTCCTGCTTTCACCCATTCTGGTTTTGTGAGCCATATCTGCAGAAATACCACACAGCTTAATATAAAATAAACTTTTCTTGAAGAAGGAGTTGTACTTTTCTTTGTGCCTTGCTGTTGGCCTGTGTTTTTAGGACAAGATTATGTTTCATTTACAAAGGATCCTGGTGTACAGCTGCTTTACTTTCCTGAGGTCCCTGAGTCAAAATTGAGCTGGACTGGATCTTGGCAGAAGCAGAGAGTTGTAAATTCTCTCACTGCCTTGCTGAGTGACGGTATTGCTGTGACCTGTGAGGTCAAGGCTTGCTGTGAAGCATGCCTAGAGTTCCTCCTCCTGAAGTTCTTCCTGGCTGAAAGAGTTGTGGTTACAACCAGCTGGTGCCACTGGTGTGATGTCTTAAGCTTTCTTTGGAGCCTGTGGGAATCAATGCTGTCCTGTGCAGTGCAGAACCACCCGTTGTTCCCAGAGAACTGCTGACTCTGCACAGTGATACAGCCCTCTGAAGGGGCAGGGGATGTCTGTGTGTATGGATCTCTGCCCCTTCCATAAAGTGTCTTCTGGCTACATCTTAATCACTGGCTTCTTGTCTCGCAGGGGGGGAGTGTCTGTGACAGACAGCACCAGTGATGGAAATGGCCAGCCTGCCAGCCATGTCAAACTTACCGTCACAGTGTACAAAGATTTGATCCTCCATCACTTTGGCTTTGAGATTTGCCCAAACCTTCCTCTTACGATTGCATCAGTCACTGCAGGTAAGCACCCATTTCCTTCTCCCTACAATCACAGAGGTGAGAAGCCTGAACTGTCCCAGATGGCCTCAGTGATAAGCTCCTGCTTCTGTTTGGCATGTGATCCTTGAACACCAGTGGCAAAACCATATGGGCCTATGGTGTACAGAGTGCTCCTACATGTGCAGGATGCTGATGGCATGGAAGAAACATCAGCCAGTGGCAGCCTTATCCCTAATCCTTCACCTGCACTTAGACAGTGCTGACCTTTACGGATGCATGATTCAAAGCAAAGTTCTTTTTGGTGTTTTGTCTGAAATGCAAAGGAAGGATTTAATCCAATCTTAGATTTCTTATTCCGCAGTGGCCCTGGTGATCTGTTGTTTAAAATACCCTCTGGGTTTATGGCCCTGTGACACGGAGAAGATCACTGCTAGTTTCAGGGAGTCCAGGTGAAAATCTGCTTAAATGAGGTAGATTAAATCTTCCAATTATAAAAGGAAGTGCTAAAACTCTGCCTTTTAGATTACTTGGGAGTTTTGAATTGAAAACTGTGAAACTGGTTTTTATTTAATTTTCGGGATTTTTTAGTGGATACAAAAAAATTCCTACTTTTTACCTGTCAGTGTGAATGTGGCAGCTAGAGAAAGGCTATGCCCAAGCTGGGCACATAGGCGTTGTGAGGAGGGTGGATGGCTGGAGGGCTGGCTTGCGCTCTGCCTCTGGCAGGACACATGGGCTGTGGCATCTCCTGTCTGCCTAGGCTAACAGCCTGTCCAGGTGCTCCTGTCTATGGGATGTTTAGCATAAAGGCATTACATACAAGATGGTCTCTGTCTTTTTGAATTAATTTTCTTGTTATACCCCTTCCCATGTGAGAAGTAGCTAAATTAGCTGAGAGTCTTGGAGTCTAAGAAGTGGGGAAAGAGATATTCTGTTATGCTTTTCTTTTTACTTGTTTGGAAGGAATGAACATTTTATTGAAACTGAGGCACAGAGAAACCTGTCCTTTTAAGTCTTGTCCTTTGCTGTGGGAGCTCATAGCTAAAATCCATGCGTTTAATTCTACATGGTTGTCTTTGTGTACTGCCTTTCACATATGCTGCTTGGTGCTGAGGTCTCCCAGAGGGACAGGTGCAGGTTCTAGGTGGATGTGTGGGCAAACCTGTCTGGCAGAGAAGTTCAATAGAGTGCCACAGCCAGCAGGCTTGCTGTGGTAGAGCTGGGGGCTGCATGCACACTCCTCCTTCTCAGACCAGAAGTCCACCTGCTCCTGAGACCCTTATATCCTGTGGCTGCTGCTCTCCTGAAAAGGTCAGAAGACATCTTTCTTCCCTGTTGTGGGTCCCCCAAGCACACAGTGTGGTTAAGGAAACCTCTTCTGTGCTCTCCTGAATTGCAGAGGGGAGTGCTAGGAGTCCAGTCCATATCTCCCGAGGACTGCTGCAGCCCCTTGGTCTGGACGGAGGTGTGCTGGGAGCACCGTGCTCTGGCCTGTGCACCATATGTGGTCAGCAGGATCAGGCCAGGCTGCAGACCCTGCAGAGAGGGAGCTCTGTGATTCTATGGTTCTCTGTACTGCAGCAGCTGCCCAGGCCCCAGAGGCCTCTGTGGGCCCAGGACTCACAGGCGAGTGAAGGGCAAGGCAATGCTGCAACCCCCCAAGTCCTGCCGTGATTTCCTGAGAGCCTGTGAGCCATCCTGCTGCAGCCCAACCAGGCAGCACCGGGGGCTTTATGGTGGGCGGTGACAAGGAAACAGGCAGGCACAAGAGTGGTTTTCTGTGGTGTAAGGGCAGTGCGTGGGGCCTGCACAAGGTGTCATGGATGTGAGCAGCGCTGCACCAGCTGCTATCGGGACCCAGTGTCCTTTGGCCTCTTTATTTTGCCATCTGGAGGCAATTGCTGAGGAACGTGGGTGCAGGGTGGGAAGAAGAGGTCGTGGTGAGCATCCTTGCAAATGTGGTGCTGTCCTGACTAACAGTGTGCTGGTCGCCCATAGGGAGCACCGCTGAGGGGAAGCTGCAGCCGGGTGACCAGCTCCTCCTGATAAACTCTAAAGCCGTGGAGGATGTGTCTGTCGAACGAGCAGCTGACATCATCAGGTGTGGTCCCACGTGGCCCGCAGGGACAAGGTGGCAGAGGGCTGAGACGAGGGGTGTGGGAAGCGGGTCTCACCAAGGGCTGCAAAGACGCGTGGGTATGTGGGGCCGGCCCCCCAGGTGGTGGAGGACCTTGGAGCCTCCTGGGGTGCTGTGCTTGGTGGGGCCTGCCCCAGAGGGACGAGTCTGCCCTGCGGCTGAAGGACGCAGCGCCCAGCAGAGTGGGTTGCCCAACATTCCTCTGCTGTGGCGCTGCTTGGTGGGCTGCACCCTGCCTGGCCGAGAACCTTCCCTCACAGGGATGGTGGAGGGGGCAGAGGCCGCGCTGGCACCGTCTGCCGCGACGCTGGGGAGGGAAGGTGCAGGTGGCTGCTGGGCCTGGCTGACTGCATGTCTCTGTTACAGGGAGGCCGGCGATGAGCTCCTCCTAACCGTCCTGCGCTGCACGTCGGTAAATGGCCTTTCTTCAGCACTCCCAGCACTCCCAGCAGCACTGCCCCAGATGGCTGTGGGCAGCAGTGAGACCCGCAGGGAAGGTGGAGCAGCTCAACAAGAGCCCGACCGAACCCCTGAGGGCACTGCGAGGGTCCTCTGCTTTCACACATGCCCCTTGAGGAGGAGAATTTGGGGAAAACAAGTGGCAACTCCTCACAGCTCTCCTGGGTGCAAGGACAGGGTGGCGTGCAGGTCCTGCTGAGCATTTGGGCCCATGCTCCCTGGAGCTGGAGGCTCCATCAGTAGCCTGAGGGCCCAGTGGGCTCCACAGGGTCCAGGAGGCTGCAATGACTGGGATGTGGGCAAGTCTTTCCAGCAAGCTGTGGCCAGCCCTCCAAGAACAGCCTGGAGTGCCTCTCATGCTGGGGCTAAGTAGGCCATGGGAACCCCATGGATTTGAAAAGCTGGTTGCCTAGGCTGCAGGCCCAGTATCTGCCCTAAGAGCTTGTTAGAAGCTCTTGAGGTTTTCTTTTCTGAGTGATGGAGAAATGTATCCCTTTTTCTCCAGACTCTGTCTGGTTAAGAGCTGGGACTTGGGCTTGAATCATACTTTGGGAACAGAAGCAAAGTTTTAGTACGAAACGTTGGTGCTGATTGCCCATCCCTGTAGCATAAAATCCCCCAGAAGGTCTGTATTGCCATTATGATGTGTCTATCTACACGAATTTCAATGTGTGTAAAAGCTGAGCTGCAAAGCAAGGACAAAATTGGGTTTGTGTGCTTTTTGGCTTCTTATGATGCATGAAAGCGGCCTGAGGGGGATTTCCCCCTATCCTAGAAAGCATTTTGGGAGTGGTTTTCATTTGTTTGGAGTTTTTTTTTTACTTTGATCTATTCTTAGAAACCAGAATGATGACTCCTGCGAAAGAGTTACTGGAGCTTAAAGTCATGAGGTTTCTTGGCCATTCAGTAAAGGTACACTAAAAAGAAATCTCTTAAATATATTTTTCCTGCCCAAGCTTTCCCAGGGGTTAGCGTTCAATGGATGTGCACAAAGCCAAAGTAACTGTAAGAACTTCAAGGAAACCCACTGAACAGTGGCTTTCCTCTTTTGTTTGTTTGATCTCCCTTGCCTAGTACATTGGCTGTCAGTCTTGCCAGTGCCTAATCTGGCTCTGGAGATCAAGAGAAAAAATGAGAGGTAGCTATGCAAGAACTGAATGCCTGCCAAAATGAGGAAGATACAATGGCTTTTCAGAGAGAAAAGGACTTGGAAAGCCCTTCGCAGGATTTGGAACACCCTTCACAGGCCTTCATGCATTGTTGAGAAGCAAATGGGGCACAAATCCATTTTTGTTTTTTCCTTTGCAGGTCACTTTAAGGACACCTCCAAATACAGCCAAGGCTGATCTTGGGTTTGGGGTTGGCTCTTGCCCCACACTGAAGGCAGCTGTGCTTAGAGCTGAGAGGTAACGCCTCCCATTGATGGATACGAGACCCTCTGCCAGGGCTGCTTTGGCCACACTAGAAGGGATGTGGGAGGCTTTGACCCTCCTCAGGGCAGCTGCAGCATGTGATGCTCTGTACAGTACAGCAGACTCTGGAGGGGCTGGCTGGCTGTGCACAGAGACTCCTGCCTACCTCTCTTACTCTGTCCTTGCCAAATGGCCTGAGGGCAAGATCAGGGGTTGCAAGTTTGGAGGCACCTGCACCCCTGTCAAGAGTGTAGGAATTGCTCCACCTTGAAGTTGTCTAGGAGGATACTGAGGGATGCTGCTTCTGTTCTTAGGGAATATCATGCTTTACAAGAGCAGGGCTTTTGGGCACAAGAACTCAGTGGTTCCTGGGCTCATGTGGTGTCTCGTGAGCTTGGTAGGCCTCTGTCACTGTGAAAGCATGGTTATGGGACAACATTGCAATGAAGTCAGGTTGACTTTCTGGCACTGAACAGTTTTCTTAAACATTTTCAGTATGAGAGCATGTTCTAGAAACCCCAGCTGAGGTGGGCAGTGCTGCATACATGGCTATGTTCTTGTGATACACCAACTGGGGGGCTTCTGTCTATGACTACAAGGCACTGCGTGTGTTGGTTTATGGTACACTGTGTAGCCCCCACTGCAAGCCAGCTGTCAGTAGATTAACAGTCTTTCTGCTGGAACTGGGGGGGTGCCTAAACACAGCAGCTGGTTAACATGCAGTGAAGTTATGAGTTTGTATAGCATGTGTTTCACGTGTCCACGTGTTGGGCAGCCAGGTTTGGGCTGTCAAACAGGCAAGCCTGGAAGCTGAGAGCCTCCTGGCAGCACCTGCTCCTGTGAGAGTGAGGCAGCGTGGTGTGAGCAGCTTCAGCGTGGGCGTGATTGTGCCCCTGCCTGCATTGTGGGCCTCTGCCTCTCTTGCATAACTGCAACAGACTGAGCTGCCAACTGAGTGCTGTTATTTTTTCAGGGCGGGCCTAAGTCATCATTTCTTACTGCAGAGAAGAGGGCAAGGCTGAAAACAAACCCTGTGAAAGTGCGGTTCGCGGAGGAAGTGCTGGTGAATGGACACACACAGGTCAGTGGAGCATGGCTGCAGTGAGCCACCACGGGCACTGAAGGCTGGGAAGAAATGGGTCACTCTTGCAGACAGATGCTGGGCTGGGTTACTGTGACCACGACTTACACAGCAGCTTCACCCTCACTAAGCTGGTCTGTCCTGGATATGCATCTAGGCATCTGGTCCCAGTTTGTTTCGTAGGCTCACTGGTGGTTGAGGGGGAAGTGATGCTATCTCCAAAGTGTTATATCTTTGATCTGCTTACTTAGACTAATGGAAAATACCTGCCTATACTGCTTTTGCCCTTTTACCATCAGGAATACTTTCAAACAGCATTACAGATCTGTGGGATGTGTTAGTCATCTCTTGAGGTGCTAACCTCTCCGTAGTAAACCTAGACTGACATTTGGGCATAGCAAATCCTAGCCCTAAGAATGAGGGGTGCATCCCACTGTCTATGTCATGTTTATTTGCTGCCAAAGTAGTTGGGGTATCTCTTCCTGACCTTCAGTAGTGTTCAGGTACCATTGTGTTCAGTTTGGTACTGGTGGCTTTGTTTTGATGTTAAATTTGACGTACAATCTCTAGCTAATAAAGTGACAGCTTTTTGTATTTCATATCCTTGCAGGCCGTTTCCACAGAGCATTCAGAGCTGCCTCCATAATAGACAGTCTGTAAACTGAGCCAATCTGGTTTTATGTGAAACAAGATCCTGGCTCACTGAGGGATGCTGCAAATTTATCACAAGGTTTCTAGCGCTGATAACAAATAAGCTGAGTAGATACGAATCTGTCTGTAGCAGAAAAGGACAAGCATTGAGAACAGTTGTAGCTTCCCTGAAGTAAGAACAGCTCTGAAATGTTTCCCTTTTCTTTCTGTGTAACCTCCTAAGCTCACTGTGGTTGGGATGGACTTGGGTCAGTTTGGTGTCTTTAAGTCTGTCAAGTTTTCCTTTTTCCCTTAAGTTGTAAAAATCCCCCACTCCCATCATCCTCTGCTCATTAATGCTGTTTGTTTTTTCAAGTCTGACCAAATCCTGCTTCTTTGCACTTTGCAGTGATGATGAATCAACTGCTAGGCCCTTTTAGTCTTCTTCTCTTCTAGACTGTCTCTTGTTTCCCATCTCTGGTGTTAGGGAGCTCTCCTGGCCCTTACCTGCAGCAGAGCAGAGGTGCAGCCAGAGATGCCATGGTATTAACCAGCCTATCAGACAGGCCACGTGTGAATGCTTTGGCACCTGTGCCTGACTCCAGGCATGCTGAGACTCCGTCGCCTTCTTGCAGGCCAGGTGCTCTCCAGAGCAGAAGAGGTTCAGGTGTGACTCCAGACACGTTTGCCAGTCAGTCTCTCTAGACTCTGGGATCCTTTCCTTCCTTACAAGTTGTTGCCAGATGTGATGGAGCTGTTACAAGGCTCATCTCTGTTCTGCCAGGGGCTGTATTCACTGGAGCTGTTACAAGGCTCATCTCTGTTCTGCCAGGGGCTGTATTCACATCCCTCACGTATTAATGACAGGTCTCTCTGGGATCCTGCTTGAATGTTACAGCAGCTAGGCCACCCTTTCTTACACAGAAGCCAGGTGCTGGACTCCTCCTGTGACTGGGAGATGTGATGCACAGGCCACAGAGCTCACAAGGCAAAGAACAGGGAACAGGAAGATGTGCTCTGGAAGTGGTCACAAGCAGGGATCACCAAGAGGCTTTGGGCAAGACTGGTCGTGGGATACAGTCAGACTTGAAAATGCCAGCAGTCTCTGCTTTTTCTTGTAAGCTGGAGGTTCACACTATTATCTGCTTGGGACCTTCCGTGGAGCTATTGTAGCCAGTGGTTGGGTGCTGGGTTTGCAGCCCATGGAGGTCTCAGATCTGTGCCATTCACTTACAGGTTGCAAGGCAGGACATGAGGTGTCTGAAGAAGGCACTGCCTGAGAGGGTGATGCGTTCTGCACTTCTCCAAAGCCTCTATCAATAGTCTGCTGAGCTAAATTAATCACACCTTTGCGAGTGCAGAGGAGGGACACAATGTTTAGTTTGCCACTCATTTAATGAGATCATAAAGGTAACAGAAGTTCATTCAGGTGTTGTGGTCCCAGTCGTGTTAGCTTCACTTTTCAGCAGTTGGATGTGGACCCTGTTTTGAACAGCAAGATATTAGCACAAAGGAAGAGTAAATAAATTTGTTGCACGTTTATGACTTCTTTCTGGGAAAGCACTGTTCACCATAGACAGCAACTGCCCTGCTTGAGTGTTTTAGAACTGCTCTCCTTTCAGCAGACTGATGTATTAAGACAGCCAAAATGGTTATTATGTCTCTGAAAAACTGCAAAGCCTCCTGTTTCAGTAAATATACTACTCTTGTCATCTTAATGGAGCATTACTAAGTGATCTTTGTGGCAACTGGAAGGAACCCAAAGGCTGCCTTCTGCAGTTGAAACCTGAGGCTCCAGTTCAGGAACATAAATTGTTAATAAGCCTCAATGCTATCCAGCCTCCATTTTCGGTTGCAAACGTACTATGTATTTCAGTATAACTCAATGATATGCAAGAGGCAGGTCCCTCAGGATGCTCAGGTCAGCATCAGTCAGTTTATTGTTAGAAGCTGTGGGCCTAGCTGTAACATGGAGTAAATCAACCTTGCACCAGACAAAACAGAAGGAGTACACATTCTTAAGCCATAACAGAAGCTTTCAGGATTAATTCATAGTAGTCTATTAAAGCCTGCGCAGAAGGGGAGAAATCCCATATGGGTGTTCTGGCCAGCTAATTGGATCTGACCAGGATAGTGGTGGTACTTAATTTGTATGTGAATTTCTAAATAGATTTCAAGTTCTGCTGTGTGCTGGCTGTACAAGACTCCATTCATATGATAACCTGTGGCTGTGGGAGCTACCAGGGAAAATGTGCATTGTAAACCAGCATCACTTTTCTGAAGCTGATGGAGCACCCCAAGCCTGTCAAAGATGTGATATGTCTGTTGTACTTAGCATAAAGGAGTTAGAGCTTGGGCTCAGGAATAGTGGGGATGTTCAGTTTTTTCTCAGTGGTGACTGTAGTCAGCTTGAACCACGCAAAACAGAGAGAAGAAGAATAAGGAACAAGTTCCAGAAGTGTTTTATGCTTCTTCTGGTAGCACATCCAGGGTATATGGCACTCTATCAAGGGAGAGTAAGGCTGAGAGATTTATAAGGCATTACACAGAAGAAGTAACATAGGAGAGATCATCTTAGCAATGCCATTCTTAGCTTGTGACTGTCATGACAAGTAGGTAAACTGTTTAAGATTGGAGGAATGTGCTGGACCAGGAATATAAGAAAGATATGCTGAGTAGGAAGTCCCAAGGAGTAAACCTTCTCAGCCTAGAACAACAAGAGTAACAAGGCTGAAAACAAGAAGGAAGGTGCAAATGAGATGTGCTAAAGAGCAGAGGTGGAAGGCTGAAAGGTGCAGCTCTAGTCAGAAGGAGGAAGCCCCAGAAGGACAGAGGCCAAGTTTCCAGGCCATTCTCAGAGCACCCAATGAAGGTGCGTTTCCTATGGGAGTTATTGACCTCTCTAATGCATTTGAGACCTATCTCAAGAAACTGGTGACATCATGTCCTGTTTGGGAAGCCACAGAGAGACAAATCTTAGAGGCATGCTCAATAAAAGTACCACTGCTTTTTTAGCTGAATCCTACAACTTTCCCTGTGGTGTGCAAGATCCGCTCATGGTAGCGTGGAGGGTTTGGGTAACTCTCAAGTTGTTCATGGCTGCTGCCAGTAGTAAATTGTCAGTGTGGAGGTAAGTGCTTCCTTACACCTGGTAATGGGAAGATGGCTTTTCTGTCAGACACCACTGCTTTTCTAGTAACAAGCAGGGAGGGTGGCCCCCAGCTTTCAGTATCTGCCAGATTTTCCTGTGCCATGTGGGAAATAACAGTGGGCATATCTGAGCCATGTGCAGCTATTGCAGTGGCTGGAGTTTTATGGTAAAGGCATTTGTTGTGCTCTTTCTTTTGTTCTGTGCCAGAAGCATAATCAGGGAATAAAGCTTGGTGCCACAGAAGAGGATTGCAAAAGTAGAGAAAGATTTTCTTTTATACCAGATATGCTGTGTCAGGCAGAGCAGCCTCATGCCCAGAGGCTTAACATCCAAGGATTAGTGCTGTTGCTTTTGTTCTGCAGGGGAGTTCTCTTCTTTGTATGCCCAACGTTCTCAAAGTGTACTTGGAAAATGGACAGACGAAGGCTTTCAGGTTTGAGACAAGCACTACTGTGAAGGTAACAATGCTTCGTTGTCTCTTTGTTCCCACCACCTGAGTTCAATCCAGTAGCAAAGGTGCATGCAGTGGAACCTTTAACTTCCTGGGTGCCAGATGGCTAGTGGGAAGTGGATGGTGACTGATGCTAAGCATGCTGGATTTGCCTTTCTCTTCCTGCAGAGGAGGTATCGCTTCGCTTCACCTCTGCTTCCTTCTCAGCAACCAGTTTTCACAGAACTTGTGGCTGTGAGAGTAAAGCTTTGTGCAGTGGGATTGAAGTTGGCCAAGAGAACAGGTTGGTGGGGAACTGGCAGATCAGCAGCTGTCCATTCAAACTTTACTTTCCTTGAAAGCCACGTGGTAGAATACAGAGGAGGTTGTTTAATGTAACAGTGACAGTGTGCATCCTTGAGAGGGAGAACAAATCCCTTGGGATCAGGGTGCAGATCTGGATATCATGTGAGCTCAGCAAGTGAAGTGTGGCAGTTGTTACTCAAAGTGGCTGTGTTCCAGCCTCATTTCTGCCCTGGTGAAAATATTTCCCTGTGGAAACATAAAAAAATCATTAACTCCTTGAGATGGAAAAGCAATGCCACCTCTCTAGGATCACTTGTGCTTGGAGGCATTATAGACAAGTTTCCATAATTCTTTTCAAAATACAAGGTGCTACTCTCCAGAGCCATCAATCTAGCACTTTCTGTGATTGCCATGTTTAGATATAGGCTTACAACTTAAGATTTTCTAGCCTGATCTTTAGAGTTGCTCAGTATTTGTATGGGAGTTAATAACATTTGCCTGTACACAGTGATTGGAGGCCATAATTTCTTTAAAGAATGCATGATGTCCTGCAGCAGTGCAGTTACTGTGGGAAAAATGCACGCTGGACAGACATTCTGGAGTTAACAGGCTGAAAGAATAGTAAGGGGAAAAACACAGAGATTTTATTTATCATGCACTGAAAACTTTCCTCAAAAAGAAGCAGTTTATTGTCCAGTTCATCCAAAGTTCACAAAAACCTTGTGTTTTTTTTACTTGGTGGTACCAAGTAAATCTCTGTAAGTCTTCTGACTTGCAGTACAGAGAAAAAGAAAATAATGAAAGAAAGCAAAGAGGTAGTAAGGAAAGGTGAGATGAGTTGTAAAGAGAGATATTAATTAATTTCTTAAAGATTAAAAAAATCTTAAAGATTAATTTCATAAAAACTCTTTACATGTGGCTTGAGCTGTTCACCTCTGATCTGGAGCAAATTTTTCCCATTGTGAAGTAGAGGGCAACCCTCAGCAGTGTCCTCACAGTAAGACTCAAATGGGTAAATGCTCTTTAAGTCAGGTGTTTCCAAAATTATTGTGCTGTTTGAGAGATCCTTGCCTAAAACTTGAGATGAGTCAGACATTTATGCTTACCACAAGAGGCTTGAATGAATCAGAGTTCTCTTTTAATTTGTATTCAATCAAACCTTATGCAATGCTTTCTTTTTACCAAAAGTAAACTTAATTTCCATGACAGTATTCCAACAGAATTCTCCATGTAACTGAAACACCAGTTTCAGTCACATTTTTGCAATTATGATCTCAAATTCTTGTTTCTTGCTAGGGGGAAGCATTTTTCTCCAGTTCTTTGTAGTTTCTTCAAAAAGTATCTTAGAGTTCTAGAAAGCTAGAATGATTAACAGCAACCATTTGCATCAAGGCTGACATAAAGTGCTTGACACACCAAACTAAAAACTGTAAAGCCAAAACTTTCAGCATGAAGCAGCCCAGGATGTGCAACTCTGAGAAATGGATTTTGATGCCTGTTACACCTCGAAGTTTGCATCTTACTGCACTTTCACCACAGCAAGCTGCAGTTTCTCTGCCTTGTCTTCCTGATGTACTGAAATGTGTTGTTCTCCCTTTATCTGTGCTTCCTTTGCTTCCCCTGCAGTTCCCTTGACTCTCATCAGCTGGCTGGCACCAGCAGACATGGGTGGCTCTGACCACCGTCCTGCTGCCTGCCTGGCTGGCATATTCCTTTATTTCTTGGACATCCAGCTGGGATAATGCAGCAAGCTGCCATGCTTGCACTTGGTTTCCCAGAGTTTGCTGTCTGCTGCACCTGCACGTGTGATGAACTTGCAGGCTTTCTCTGACCTTGTTGTTTCTCTCAGTCAATGTGTTCAGAAGCTGCCAGTGGAGAAAGGCAGGACTCTGTATAGGCACTGGTTTCCTGTGGAAGAGCACTAAAAGTTTTGCTCTGTGTTGCAGCACCAAGCATGTTGTGGGCTGCAGAGAATTTTGTCTGGCCACTGCCCTTTCAGTGCTGTCCCACAGCGCTGCCATCATCCACATTCATGTGGTGTGCAAGCAGTGCTGAGCAGCTGTGTCTTAAGTTCTGTCTGACCATCTGTGTGCCTTCCTTTCCTAGGACATCGTTCTCACCTTGAAGGAGAAGCTGTCCATCCAGAGCATTCTACACTTTGGCCTTGCTCTGGAGGAGCAGTACAATGTGACAAAGATCCACCTGCTGCATGAGGAGGAGCTCATTGAGCAGGTGAGGAGAGCCTCCTCACATGCCCTCTGGCCTTGCTGGAAGGGGTCAGCAGCACCGATGAGGTGCAGAGAGAGCTCAGCTCAGCGCAGGAGCTTGGCCCACCCTCCAGAGATGCTGTCCTTTTCTTTTGCTGCCTGTTCGTGACCACTGCATTAACCAGACCCCCCTGGAGAAGCAGTGCTTTCAGAAGCCTCTCACTGATTAGAAAGGCCACAGAGTGGTACCCGTGGGCTGTTGCTGAATGGACCATGTAGAACAATCGGGGATGCACATGCTTTGGACCTCAGATAAACCCATCTAGAGAGGACTATTTGAGACAGTCTTTAAATAGTTGGGTACCCAGCTGTTCACAGTTCCCTAGGTAGTCAGAGAGTTAATCCAGACAGGTGCTACTTTGATTAACTTCTAAATCAATAGTTTGTGTCCTGTGGACATGAGGTTAGCTTTGTTACTAATTCTGTGGCTCCACTAGTAATTCTGGGCTAATCTTATTTCTGAGGATGTCCCTACTTGGGAGTCTGATCTCCATAATGTTGAGTTTCTTGGTTGATGATCCACTGTGATGGAGAGGGGTTTGATAGCTGACACTGTCCAGCCACTAAGAGTACGTGCCTGAGAATCTCTGCTTTGTTTCAGTTAGTGACCCTGTATGGGATTTGCTCATAATAAAATATGCTGATATATAACCCAGGGGTCTTAACATCGTATTGACATTATGATGATGATCCCAAGTGTCTGTTTAGGGCTGCTGCATCTTATGACTGAATTTAAAAGCAGAAAAGCTTGCGCCTCCCTCTGTCATTATCATATGGCCTTGAAGCCTCTGTCCTGGTTATACTGCAAGTCTATGAGATCAATGGATATTTACTGAAGTTTTGCTGTCAAAGGCCTTCCAAGCTACCACAAGCAGGAGCAAAGACTAGAAAAAACAATCAAAGATAAAAATTACAAAGACTAGCATTGTCTCCTTATATTTTCTAAGGACAATAGCTAATATGCAGCCATCCCACTTGCCAATAGCTTTGAATTATTTCTGTGACTTCAAACAAGCAAGAGGTTTACTATTCATTTATCAAAGGAGGGACTAGAGCAGTAGATGTAGCGTGATGCTGTCTGTGTGCTGCAGGTGGTTCAAAAACGAGAATCTCATGACTACCGGTGCCTCTTCAGAGTTTGCTTTGTCCCAAAGGATCCCTTAGACCTCCTGCAGGAAGACCCAGTTGCCTTTGAATATCTCTACCTGCAGGTAAAATCGAGGCGTTCCGGGCTTCAGGATCTCCTCTCACACGGTTTTCATTTCTGCTTTAAACCAAAGTATACTTCAGGCCAGTTAAGTTAATGTGGAATACAGAGCACTTAAGAACAGAGCATCTGGGTTGTACTTGCCTTAAATTCTTGAACCAAATTACGTGCTTGGCTTTTTAACAGAATGAGATTGAAATGAGCTGGGTGTCTTCCTTTATTTGATACATGGAAGTCATATCAGAGGTCTTATTCTGACTTCTTCTAGATTTCCTATCTTCATACTAACACAGCTCTGTTTGTTCCAGAGCTGCAGTGATGTGCTTCAGGAGAGATTTGCTGTGGAAATGAAATGCAGTGTGGCATTGCGTCTGGCTGCTCTGCATATACAGGAGAGGATCTCTGCTTGTGCTCAGACACAGAAAGTATCCTTGAAATACATCGAGTAAGTTCCAGAATTTCTGTGTTATGTTGTGACTAGGGCTGGCAAAGAAGGAGCCAGCTAAAAGTGGCATCACCTCTATGTTTGCCCATTGTTAAGCTCTGAATAGAAGACTGTCTCTGATCCAAAGAGACTGAAGTCTCTTAGTTGTGTCAGTTATTCTAGGACAAGGTGGCTTCATGAGCTTTCTTGTCTTTTGTCTGCTGAGCTGCCTGAATAATATGGAGAATATAACATCTGGACATGCCCCTCAGTAGAGGGAGGTTCTGATCTGTAGCTAGAGCAGGGATATAAAATTGCAAATCTCTCATGTAGTTACAGTTACCCAGGCTGCTCCTGCCAGGGTACTGAGATTTGCATGCTATAGTTGAGCAAAAAGATAATCATCAGCCTTGCACAGCCAGAACTTTGCAGCTCTTTATCCACTAGAACTATCTCAGAAAAAGGTAATTTCAGTATAAGGGATAAGTCCTGTGGAGTAATGGGGTCTGGAAAAAGAATGGTTTCACAAGCAGCAGGTGTGCTGTGCTGCATGTCAGTGCTGTTGGACAGCATTTGCCCTATAGAACAACCCTCCCATAAGAGCTTGTGATGGGCCAGTCATTAAATAACAGACATTTCTGTCGAAACTGCACCATTGAGCCTCTGCCAGCACATGCAAGCACCACTGGTTTCTTTCCTAGAGCCAGTCATACCCCATCGTGTGCAGGTGATGGAGAGTGACAAGTGGCTACAGACAACTGCAGCATTCTTAGTTCCTGGATATTTAATGCTTGGGTGAATAAATTCTTCAGCAGAATAGATAAATGTAATAGTCTTGTAACGAAATTAACGTCAATATAAGGACAGAATCTTCATCCTCTAGGTGGCAAGGACAGATTAGGACTGTTAAGCTGACTAAGCTTTTAAACTGTCTCCCGTATTACCATGCAAAAGCAGGCATCTTTCATGAAAGGGCATGTTCCTCCAACCCCATCTCCTGACCCAGTAGCAGATGCACACAGAAGTGAGTTTGAGTGAGGCAGTCGTGTTCCATCAACCATCCGGACACATTACTGCACCCCCCCTGAAGCTCTGCGCACCGCGGACTGCCGTGGTGCCTTTGCCCTTCCCTGCCTTGAGTCGACTGCCCTTCTGCACATTCCTGTGTGTGGGGGGACTCCCTTTGCTCCCTTCCCATCTTTCTGGCAGGAGGGACTGGGGAATTGAAAACTTCATCTCACCCACTTTGCTTCGAAACATGAGAGGGAAGGACATCAAGAAAGCCGTCAGCTACCACATGAAACGGAACCAGGTCCTGTTGGACCCTCGGCAGAAGGTAATGTGCACCCCCTGGGTTCAAGGTACCTCCCAAGAGGGTGGCAGCATCTCTTGGGGCCAAAGAGGCAATGTCTCTCCTCTGTGGGTATCCTCTCTCTGTGACCCCTTTGCTGGTTTTCTCCTGTCTTTTCCTCTTGTAACCTCGTCTGCTGCGCACTCACCGTAACTTCCCTGCGCAGTCTCCTCCCTTGCAGTTTGCTTGTGGGGTTGCCAGATGGCAGATGTGGTAGTGCCCCTACAAGGCCAAGCTAGATGTGTTGGTCAAATAACCTGCATGAAAAGAACATCATCTAGCCTAGAGACTACCTGGCAAATCTTATTTGTCTGTCATGTTCCTAAATATTATTTCTTCTCTTGCAAAACAAAGCATATGCTCACAGCAGTCCAAGTGCGCCTCTGCTACCTGCAAATACTGGGAGACCTGAAGATGTACAATGGGAAGATCTTTAATGCCACCCTGATGGTACGAGTACTTTTTATTTATGAAATTAGGTTTTGGCACACTGCCTTATTGCCTTGCTTCGTGCATCTCTTAGAGCAGTGTACTCAGATGATAGCTTCAAAGATAGAGCACAGGAAACAATTTTAAGCCTTTGTCTTCAGCAGTGCATAAGATTGTCTTAACCAAAGCAAACCCTATCTAAAGCAGAAACGTTTGAATATTTTTCTAAATTGATTGTTGATGTGAGACCAGCAGCCTCTTACTGAGCCTCCTTCTTTGCTTTGATACTCATAGAAAATGTAACATTTTCTCTGGTGATGCTGTTTCAGCCAGCTCCAGTCATACCACTTTTCCCTATCCTGGGACATCATGATAAATACTGGTAAGGGACTTTGCTAGGGTAACTCATCATGGACCCATTGAACTGAAAAACATACCAGCCTAGACAGTAATCATGCATATGTTTTCTAATTGAAAGATGCCCTTCAGAAGAGTCTAGAGCACAGTCTATATTTTGTATGTCGTAAAGTTCTCAAGACATCTGGGGGCGGGGGGGGCGGGGCACAGTGTCAAAAACTCTTGAAAAGATACTGTCCACGCTTAAACCTTGCTGTAAAAGAAGAAAACTGGTCTTTTCACTAGAGGTTTCTTGGGTTTTTTTTTGCCTATCTTCACTTGGATCTGTAGTGAACTGTGGACCACCAGCTGTTTTGTACAGAGAGCTGAGCTGTGTAGGCAGGCCTGTCCCAGAGGAAGAACTCACTGACAGGATGCAATAATATCTGAGTTTACACTTGTGTGCCAATTGAAATATTTCTATTCATTTTAAGTGTCTGATCCTAACAGAAAAGTGTTGACATGTCTTCCAAAACCACAAATGCCTTCCTGAAGTTTCCTCAGCCATGTCCAGCAGGTCTCGCTAGGTCCATCTGGCACAGCCTGCCAGGTGACACCTCTGATAGCAACCTGCTGCTGACCACCTCTTTGGATCTGCTAGATGGCTGGTGCATCTCTGGGGCTGCTGGCCTCGGGGGCACGGGGAGACTGGCGGTCCCCAGGCCAGAGAAGAGAGCGGCCGGGATTAGGTGACCTGACAAGCCTGTAAGTAATGAGTAGCTCTCTTTGCAGCTGGTTACAGCCCAGTTGTAAAGGGAGTCCAGCTCTAAAATATACCACAAAAGGTCGGGTGGCTGAGGAGTCCCTGCCCAGCACAAGTGAATAGGTTCCTGCTCAGACTGTGCTTACAGGTTTAACCTCTCCTTCTACAGTTACAGGACAGAGAATCGTACGTTGCCTTGCTGGTGGGTGCCAAGTACGGGGTGAGCCAGATTATCAATAATAAGCTCAACATCGTAACAAGTCTGGCAGAGTTTGCAAACATCAGCAGGGTGGAGCTTACAGAGGAGTCTGAAAGAGTGAGCATGGTGAAAATCTACCTGCAGGATCTGAAGGTAAGTGGCACTTCTGCGACGGGCAGTGTGTGGTTGTGTCAGGAGCAGAGAACAAGGTCACACCATCTGTTCTTTTCAAAATCGGATATTTAGCTGATGCTGTCATTGATACAAAAGCCTTAGAACAGTCTTTGAAGGGAAAACTTGTAGGAAGAATACAAAGTGACTGAAGGAAAGTGATTCTTCTTGCTGTCTTAATGTAGAAACAGAGTGTGCTGCATTGATGGCAGTGTGGGTGGAGGGGAATGGCTTTTCAGTGTGCAGCACGTTCCTGGAGACTGTGGTACAAGCAATATTTGTCTATTCTAACACTTTTTTACTGTTCCCCCCCGCCTCAAAAAAAATAAAGGTGCTGACTCTGCTGCTGGAATCAAACAGTGCCAAAGACCTTGTCTGCCTCATCACTGGCTATTACAGACTGTTCGTGGATGCAAATGCCTCCATATTTACCTGGGAGGAGAAAAAACAGCAACCGCACCGTGTCTCAGCTGAAGAAGGTTTAAAAAAAAGTCTTTTTTTCCTAAAAGATGGGATGAAAGTGGGTGGACCCTCCAGCATTAGAGGTGTTATTCCCTGTTGGGAATAGCATCATGCTTGAACAGTAGCCCAGGGGTGTGCAGTGGCATCTGCAGATTGTTTAGGCTCTCAGTGTTGATGCAGGCAGTGTCAGGTTTCCATCAGGCAGGGGAAGAACATCAGTTAGTTGTCAGCTTTTCCCAAGAAGTGCAGGCTGAGTGCCTGTGATTGAAATGGCAAACGTGTCACTAAGCACTTGTGACAAACCTCCTTAACAATTCACCTCTGCTGACATCCCTTAGCCAGGAGAGGCAGGCTCCGTTTGCCACACTGTCGTGTCCCCTGTCAGGGTACCTTCAGCCTCACCGGTGTTAGTGACAGGCTGTAGGCACCGAGGTCGGTGGCTGCTGTTCTGCAGCTCCCTCTGGCAGTAAAACGTGGCAGAGCAGGCGGGAGGGTTTTCGCTTCCACCGACAGGTTATTGAGTTGCAGCTGAGATTGCACCTTCACCTTGCTTGCTGATGAGCAAGTGAGGGCAGAGCTTCATCAAATTTAGAGTTGTTGCTGTGCAGACTTAACCCTTGTCTGGCTGTTCCTCCTTGCCACTGCAAAGGACAGGCTGATGGATCTGTTTAAATCTTAGGGTACGCATCTCGAACCTGCAGTGACTCTGAAGACTCCTGGGACCTGGATTCGTCCTCAGAGCATTGCTTGGACACTCCTGTAGCATACAACAGGGCCCATCCTGTGTGCAATGAGGAGGAGCTACCAGAGCCCCACAGCCTGGAGAAGGACAGCACAAAGCCCCAAGCTGGAGGGAGTGGCCAAGGCAATGGAGGCGACAATGCAACAGACAGCACGTCCGAGGCTTCAGATTCAGCCAACACTGAGAGCCGAGGGTTTAAGACAAGTGGTTCCAGTGACTCTATGGATGCGCTGGAGGAAGATGAGTTGGAAGCTTGCTCTTCCTCCAGGCCAGAGTTCTTCCACCTCTGCACACCAACAGTGCAGGAGATGAGCAGCTCAGACAAGGGCTTTTTCCCCATTCATAGTGCAGGAGACTCCAGCAGGGCAGAAACTGGAGACTACTTCTGTTTCTTGCAGGTACCACGTGCAGAAGAGCCTGGGTGTGAAGAAGGCCCTTCTGAACAGATAGGGGAGGACACTGGTGCATCTCTACTGGAGACCAAGCTGTGCGAGAGAAACACCATGGGCTATTACAGTCTGTGCTATAACATATCACCTGCAGGCAGTGTGGACAGGAGCAACATCAGTCACAGCCCTCAAAGAAGTCCTCAGAAAGATGGTTCTGCACAGGAGGGGGCACCATGTGGAGCAGAGCTGATGGTAGAGGCAAGTGACCTCACTTTGGAGCCTCCCCCAGGCTTTGGTGACACCAGCTCTGAGGAGGAGTTCTATGATGCTGCAGACAGGCTCAGCCCTCCAGGTGCCCTGGCAGGTACAAACTCACCCATTTGCTGAGGTCACCTTCCTTCCACCCCTTCTGCTAGGATGTTGCATGTTTCCCCGTGTCTGCCTTCCTAGAGTGATTATCTTTTAGATCTTCATAGTTTTCCCAAGATTTTTAAAGGACCTTTGAACATCCATTCTTCGTAAGCCACTCTTCAGCAGAAATGCCATGGATGTGGTCAGAGCTGCAGCTTTGCAAGGAGATTTGTCACATTCAAGCTTTACATCCCAGAAAAAAAAAAAATCAGTTTTCTAATGAATCTGGCATTCTGGAAAGTCCCCAGGTTTCTGCAGAAATTCCAGAATTCCATGTTGTACAGCTCTGTCTGATCCTGAAGCCAACATGCTTCAACATTGGGGGTTGGAACTGGATGATCTTTAAGGTCCTTTCCAACCCAAACCATTCTATGATTCTATGCTGCATAAGTGAGGTCTGTGCATCCGTCCAGACAGGCTGAATCTTCAGTGATAAACAGAGTGATGTGTCCCAGGAACGGAACTCAGGAGAGATGTGTGTCCTTGCACTGTCAGGGAGCTTTATGGCAGCTATTCCCACTGTCAGTCAGTACCTCCACCCTGCTATCTTCCTGGAGGAGAGCAAAAAGCTGTAAAACATTATTGTCCCAGGTACTACCCCCCAAGACCAAAGATAATTTGGGGGTCAGGGCATGTTATGGGTCAAGGAACCCTGTGGCTGAGCAGCACCCTGGTAGTTGTATTTTCTGAGAAAAAACAGGATTTCCATTTCTGAAATAATCAGATCTTTCAACATTAACAGAACTTCTTAAGAATTTGTTGTATATAGGTAAAACAATGTTGGGTTTATGTTCATGCTCAGTAATGATATCATGTTCAGGCAGGAAATTGTAATCTCTGGAAATTTTTATCTTATAAATATCCAGGCTTGGAATTTCTGATAATATTTCTATTCACTGTTACTAAATCTGTAGGCAGTGCTCTCTGTACCTGCTGCCAAATTTACACCTTTATATCAATATCGCCAAATTTAACTTGAGTGACTCCAGTGAACAAAGGGAGATGCTACACGGTGCCCTTCATCACTAATCCTGGACTTCAGTCTTTGTAGCCACAGGCCCAGACTGCCTTATTTTTCTTGCTAATGCCAGTTCCAGGTAGATGCTTGATTGCAACGTGAGACAGTTTCCTTTGGCACTTGGGAGACAGGCTTTGCTGGCGAACATTTATGCCTGCAGTTCCAGGACCTGCATTAAGAGCTTTTTGGCCCACTGCACAGCTTAATGGATATTCTGCTGCCTGGGGCTATTTCCTGACTTGCATGTTTTTTTCTTGCCAGCAGGCTACAATACGACTTCCCAAGAGGGTACAGATGACAGCTCCTGCATCCTAAAGAAACAAAGGTGTTACAGCGTGGGGGAAAAGATGATGACAAGGCAGACAGGGAGGGAGAAACATAGAAAGGAGAAGGAGCTGACATATGCCAGAAGCCTGAGGAAGAGGAGATCTTTCCTGCAAACTGATTACACCTCACAGGTCTCGTTCCCCTTGGCTTTGCCAGGCTCTCTGCAGAGCTGCCGCTCGTGGCCGCCCCCCGCTCCACCCTCCTCAGAGAACACCAGGAAGGTGTCAGAGCTGAGACTTCCTGCTGCCACCCAGGCCCAGAGAGACACTGCTAGCACAAGCCCGTCCTCTGACCTGATGGAAATGGAGCCTGACACCATGGAAACAAAATCAGTGACTGACTCTGTGGTTTCTTCCATCTCAGCTGTTCGCCTGCAGGGCGACCGACACAGTGCGGAGAGCGCAGGCGTTGCTGTACATGTCAACGGTGGCCTCCGACCTGCACACGCTCCACATCTGCCTTTCCTGTCCCTGGAGGACCATGAGCCCCCGCCTGGGGGACAAAGCAGAGGTGCCCAGGAAGGTTGCTCCACGAAGACACACGCTGCGTGTCCAAGTGAGGAGAGCGGTGAGGCCAGCGGGGGCTGGCTGGATCGAGGGGCACGGGCAGAGGTGGGTGAGGCACTGGCAGCCCAGCACAAGGCTGATGATGTGCTGCTGTTTCTGGGCCAGGAGGTGACCTGTCGTGCTGAGGAGCACGCCTTGCCACCACTGGCTCGTAGCTGCAGCGTGGCCTCTCTCCACGAGGTGGCCCAGGACCAGGAGCTGTTCCCCAGTGCTGGAAGGCAAGCAGTGTGCGAGCAGCCTGCCCCAGCTCCCCGTGGAGAAAAAGCTGGTCGTGACTGCTGTGCTGAAAACAGCAGTGGCAGTGCCTTCTCACAGGCAAAAAGCAGACAGGTGGTAAACAAGGAGGCCTTATGGAAAGTGCGTGATAAAAATCACGTTGGTTTTCCAGATGCAACCCAGCTCTTAGCAGATTGCAGCACAACTTCAGGGGTTTTAACTCGTCTCTCCTTGCTGTCATTTGGGGTGAGGACAGACCTCACATCACCCAGCCCATCTCAGGAAAGCACAGATACCCAACTAGAGCGTTCAGCCTCCCAGAAGATCAGTGGGTGTGCGGGGGTTGATGCTGTTAGAAGGGAGATGCAAACATCCCCAGCTGGACCACCCTTTGAGAAAGAATTAGTTACCAGCCAGAGGCTGCATGAAGGAGAGACCAGAAAAGATGCAGGAAATGTTTCTCACCAACAGCCATGGCCCGTTCAGATGGCTCTTCCCAGAGAATATGCTACTAAGGTGGGGAGAGACTCTCCTCTGCCTCCATCTCTAGGGCTTTCCATCTCCTCAATTCCCTTGGGTTCATTGGGGAAAAGAGCAGGAGACCATGGGGCTTCAAAACACTCCTTCCTCTGCTTTAACCACAAGGATGAGCAGACCCCTTCTGACCCCAGCATGACCAGGTCCTTGGGTTTTTCCACAATGAAGAAGACATCACCACAGCTTGCGATGGACAAGTGCAGCTGTCGGCTGTCCTACATCAGCTGCTTCCACAGGCCTGATGACAAGGGGGAATGTGAAACCTCTGTGCCCATGTGCAGCACGTTTCTGGGGCCCCTCACCACCCCACCATCCAGCAGCCACAGTCTCCCTGGGACCCCGATGGGCACTTACCCAGTTTCCATTACCAGGGATATGGCATGGTGGGAACCTCATGTCCAAGTCCTCAGTCAGTTGAAGGACCAAGCACGGATGAGCCCGGCAGATTTCTCCTGCTTCCTAGATTACACCACAGAGCTCCAGGAGGTTGTGGGGAAGCTCTCTGGGAACCAAGGAACCCACGTGCAAGATCAATGTGCAGAGCAGGGTGCAGAGAGCAAGGGTGCCCTTGGGTTAGCCTCCCAGGATCTGCTTTCCAGTTGTCAGGAGCTCCTGAAAACAGAGCAGCCCCTCAAAGAGCTGCAGGCTGTACTGAAGATGACATTTGACCACCTTGTTCAGCTGGCAGTGGCCTGCTTCCAGGTGACACACTGCCAGCAGTGCAGGCAGAGGCAGCCAGAGCTTAGGGCTGCACTCGTGGACGTGGTGGGCACCTACTACCAGCTTGTGCAGGCTGTTCATCAGCAGCTCTGCAGGCAGGGCTGCCCAGATCTGGGAGCCAAGCTCCTTGCCCGCCAACACATGGCCCTTACAGCTGCCATGTTTTGCCTCCTGCAGCAGTTCAGGGTTCCCCCGCTGTTGTGATGGGGCTGTTCAGTGGCACATGGGTGGGAAAGAGCCTAGCCATGTTCTCTCTGTCCTCTCCCAGGCAACCCCCTGCAGGATGTTTAGCCCCACAGCTTGGGAATGGTCTGGCAAGGACAAGTCCATGTGTGCCAGCTCAGCTCCAACAAGAGCCACCCGGTCCAGCAGGTGGTCTTGGGACAGGGCACACCACCCTCCAGCCTGGCTTTGTCTAACGCTGTGTATGCAACCTGTATGTGATGTGCAAGCTCGTAGAGTACTTTAGTGGCTTTATGTATCTTGCCTGGGGCTTGTCCCTTGCCTCCCAAAGGCCTTGCACGTAGCCAGTCCCCAAGTGTTGTCTTAGCTTTCTTCTGTCACCTACGCAGAAAGATGGGAGCCCTTTGGTCTGCCTTTCCTTGTGCACTTTACTCTCCAGGCAGATGCCTACATAAAGTGGCGTCAAATCACACCCTGGCTTGACATGAAGGAACCCAGGCTGCTTTGTCCATCTTCTGTGGCTGAGGAAGTGTGTGCACTTGTAATGGAAATGCCTTTGGGAATAAGGCTGTTCTATATTTAACTGCTTTTCCTCGCAAAGGCAGAAGAGCATTGTCCCGAGCAAGGGAGGCAACACCATACCCTGCTATTCTGACATAGTTCGTGTGTCAGCTAGCTCTTCCGTTCCTGTTTGCTGATGCTTGAGATCGTCCCTGAATAACACCCATGCTACTTACAGATCCACGTCTTCCAGAAGGAACAGTAAGCCCTGAAGCTGAAATGCCACCTTCACAGCTGTGAAGCCCTTATGCTGGCCCTCCCAGGAGAGGGTAAGCCCCTTTTCCCAGCCTTGCCAGTAGGTCTTCTTCCATTGTGTGGTGCATCCCCAGCTGGGTGTGAGCGATTGCCCTTGGAGGCTGTCTAGGCTTGCATCCCGAGAGCATCAGCACTCTGGTGCCAGAGGCATGACCAGGGCAGAGGCAGGTTCCTGGTGTCAAACCAGGGGCTCCTGCCTGTCTCCAAGGGACACCTGCAGCAAGGGTGCTGCTTGACAGCTGTCTCTTGAGTACGTTCAGGAGAGAGGGCAGCAGAGGAGCATGGGGACAGGCGGCCAAAGTGCCTTCAGCCACGGGCAGGGCAGCACTGCTGGTGGTTGCTGTTAGCGCAGGCTGCTGCCCAGCACGACCCAGGGCTCGACTGGCACCTTGAAGCCTCACCTGACGCCAATTTCAGACCTCTAACCACACACCAGCAGCTGCTGAGCAGGACAATGTGAACAGTAAGAACTGGCCGAGCGCGAGGGATGCAGAAAGAGCCCACAGGGCACCACAGAGTATTGGGCACTGGCAAACTGCAGCTCAGCCTGCGTGGGAGCAACACCCCACATCCAGCAGCAGCTGCTACAGGCCCTACAGACACCATGGGCACTGAATTCCCACTGCTGTGCAAGACGGTGGATGCGAAGGAGAAATGAAAACACCTACACAAAGGAGATACTAATTTACCTCAGAAGGCTTTCAGGTCCTGCTGGTGGTTACACATGGTCATTGACCATAATGGGGATTTAATTTTTTAACAACAGCTGAGGTAACATATTGACTTGGATGCATCAAAACTGCTTTCTGCTATGGCTGTGAAATATGTTACTGCTCTTTGTGCAGGGCACAGTCAAATCCACATTTCAAGAAGCAACATCAAGGTTAGTGAACTTCACATGTCAGTGTCTGATGATATACCCATGCATCAGCACTGTAAGGATGTAATGGGAGCTTAAGAGTAAGCATTTTATTTTAGTTTTTTTTTTTTTAGATTAGATGCACAGGATTAGGTCTGGGCTTCAACAGCTCACCAAGTCTTCAGTTGGTTTAAAGTTGTTTGGACACGGTACCCCCCAAGAACTGTTTCTTCATGGGGGAAATCACTTCCCACCTTGTGTTCCCCAACTGGAACAGCACTGTCATTTTTCACCAGAAGGAATTTTCTTTGCCAGTCAGCTTTGCCATTCTAACTTCACCTTACTTACTCTTTAATCCAGATGAAAGAAATAAATACATTACAGCTCTCCCCATCCCAGAGCAAGTGTAGGTGCAAGAGTCAGAAAGGCTCTAAAACAGGCATCTGCAAGGAAGCAAAACTGAATTCCTGTCAGTTTTGACTTGATCCCAGGGTTCCATTTGCTGTTGTTTTCTGTTCGAGGGTAAAAGTAATGTCCAGCATTGTACTGCTGAGGTAGCATGTATCACTCTTGACAAGGTCTTTAAACAAGATTTAAGCAGAGCTGTTTTCTCTGTGCACATTTGTGCTGGTGTGTCTGCTTGAAATTGGAAGTTTGTCTCTCTTGTCTGCACAGCTCCTTAATATCACAAAATAAAGAGTTTTCTTGTGCATCATCATGCTGAGGTCACACCAGTTATTTCACCGCATCTGGTAGCACGTAGCCTTTTCCAGAAGAAACTCCAGCTTCCAAGGCTGCTGGCCAACTTCGGGTCTCGTAGTATGTTGATAAGACTTCAAAGACTGTCAGGAACAGAGGGAGGTACCATGCTGTGATACCAGGATCACAAGCTCTGGAATACACACCCCACTGGCTGCACAGTGTCAGGAATGGCAACACCTGACGCCAGCGAATCTTAGCTTGGCGTTTGCTTCCCTCTCACTTAAAACCTCCCAAGCAACTGTTTGAGGCAGTTCATCTAGAAGCAAATGACTGTTTTGAAGACTCTTTTTGGGGAGCTCTGGCTAGAAAAGCAGAGGCTGTGTCACCATTCTGACGAACCTGTACCCCTCATCTGTGCTGCTGACTGTACACCCACGGTGGGCCACTCTGTGCTTCCACCAGCGCTTCTGGGATGCTGTGTCTCCACACCAGGGCTCTCGAGACACACACTGGTCTGCAGCAGCTAGGACTGGTGCTCCACAGAGCCCTCCACCACCTCCTCTGCCTTGTGCTGATGGAGATGGCAAAAAAATCCTTCTGCTGGAGTTGAGACCTTAGCTGGGCTGGGCTAGGACATGAACCCTGGCACAGAGGTGTTTATGTTGGGAAGCCAGACTGGCAGCAGAGGAGGAGCACAGGAGCATCCACTGCTGAGACCAGGTGGCCCAGCCCACGGTGATGACACCTCAGCACAGCGGCCCAGGACACGAACACCCACCCTGTGCTGTGAGCCAGGTCTTGGCTGAGCCTGACTCAGGCCCGATGACTTCTGTCCTCCCTGGCCTGAGACCTTGTCTGACAACAGCCTCCTCACAACTCCCCACACCAACCGTTCTCTGCTCTGTGCAGAGCTGAAGTGATGCAAGCGCTGCTCCCCTGAGAACAGGCTGGTGCAGAGGAGCCTCAGGAGGCAGCAGGGACAAAACCCAGCACAAGAAAACTCTGCTCCCACTGTTTCCCCCTTACACCGCACTGGGACCCCATTCTGAAAACGCTGCTGCTCCAGCATTTGGCGACCTCCCCCTCCTCGAGCCCAGCCCAGAGATGGGATATAGCTGGGCCTCTCACCTTGATTGATCGCCAGTATCTCTGAGTGGTAGTTCTTGGTGTTAACAGCCTTCACCATGTACTCACGGATGGGGAGGCGGGCTGTCTGCAAGGACTGCTCCTGTGCCCTCTGCAGCGTCAGTTTCTGCAAGGGAAAGGAGAACAGAGTGCCCCGTGTGCACAACCTGCACGTGCTTAGTGTGCACATCACTCTGGGTGCAAGCAGCTCCGACACCGACAGCTGTCCAGGGGCTCAGTTCACCCGGATTGCTGCAGGCGTGCTCAGCCTGGCACTGGATCCAGGCAGAACCCTGAGGGAAAACACATTGTGGCACAACAGGGATACCTAAAATCGAGGCAGCGCCGCACTGGGTGCTACCAATGGGACACCTCTGCTCTCATGAGGGAATGAGGCAGACGGCACCTCTGAGTTCTGACAGGCTGGTACCCACCTTGTGAATGCTTTCATCCACCAGGCCTCCGAGGACGTAAACTTTATTTGGATCAATATCTTCAAGAACTAGCAACAAGATAAGCACTTGTTAACCACCACACAACAGTAAAATCCTGCACTAAACCATTCTCCAAGTAAGAACCCCTTCCACAAGAAAGCTGTGGCCAGAGCCCCTCTTCACCCTGGAGCCCCAGACTGTGGAGGAGGCTGAAGCTTCAGAGACACAATGTGTCTGCCTGAATATGCAGGCAGACTGAAAGGGAAGACCAGATGCAAGCTGAGAGCACAGAGTGCCAGAGATACCATGCAGTTCTCTCTTAGCCAGACGAGATGAGGCCAATTTGGTCAATCTGATGCTAATCTGCTCTGTGGATGCCTTCCCACAGTTAAGATCACCTTCTAAAACTTTTCCCTGCCCTTGCTGGATTCTGTATCGGAGGAAGGCACTTGTGTAAATCAAAAAAGGGATCTATGTCCCGAGTAACATGTGGCTGGATAGAAATGGAGGAAGAGGAAAAAATAAACACAGCAGCAAATTAAGCAATAAAGGGAATGTTGTAGCTACTGCTATGGAAAGAGCTATGGATGTCATCTATCTGGACTTCTGTAAAGAAAGCCTTGGACACAGGCCCCCATAAAACCTTTCTCTCTAAATTGGAGGGAGATGGATTTGTTGGGTGGACTGTTCCATGGGTAAGGAATTGGTTGGATGGTTGCATTCAGAGAGCAGTGGTCAATGGCTCAATGTCCAGATGGAAAGCCATGACAAGTGGTGTCCCTCAGGGGTCTGTACTGGGACCAGTGCTGTTTAATATTACATTAATGACAATATGACATTAATTATTGACAGTGAGATCAAGTGCACGCTCAGCAAGTTTGGGGATGACACCAAGCTGAGTGGGGCAGTGGTCACACCAGAAGGACAGGATGTCATTCAGAGGGACCTGGACAGGCTGGAGAAGTGGGTCCCTGTGAACCTCATGAGGTTCAACAAGGCCAAGGGCAAGGCGCTACACCTGGGTCAGGGCAACCTCCAGTATCAATACAGGATGGGGGACGATGGGATTGGGAGCAGCCCTGAGGAGAAGGACTTGGGTGCTGGGGGAGGAGAAGTTCAACATGAGCTGGGAATGTGCACTCTCAGCCAGAAACCAACCGTGTCCTGTGCTGCATCCAAAGCAGTGGGACCAGAGGGGAAGGAGGGGATTCTGACCCTGTACTCCACTCTGGGAAGACCCCACTTGGAGTCCTGTATCCAGTTCTGGAATCCCCAACATAAGGATATGGAACTATTGGAGCTGGTCCAGAGGAGGCTATGAAGATGATCCGAGGGCTGGAGAACCTCTGCCATGAGGACAGGCTGAGAGAGTTGGGTTTGTTCAGCCTGGAGAAGAGAAGGCTCCAGGGAGACCTCATAGCAGCCTTCCAGTACTGAAAGGGGCTCCAGGAAAACCGGGGAGGGGCTTTTTACAAGGGCCTGGAGTGACAGGACAAAGGGAATGGCTTTGAACTGGAAGGGGGAGATTTAGATTGGACATTAAGAAGAAATTCTTCACAACGAAGGTGAGGAGGCCCTGGCCCAGGTTGCCTTGCCCAAAGGAATCATGGCTGCCCCATCCCTGGAGGCATTCAAGGCCAGGTTGGATAGGGCTTGGAGGCGCCTGATTCAGTGGGAAGTGTCCCTGCCCATGGCAGGGAGGGTTGGAACTGGGTGGGCTTTAAGGTCCATTCCAGCCCAAAACATTCTGTGATTCCATGATTTCAGGGAAATAATTGCAAAATCTGCAAGGACAGTAATTAGTTTTAATGATTAAATGTTGCTCATAAGCAAATGTTACTCTGTAGGCTCTTCTGAGTAGCAGGTTTTCTTACACATTTCAGAAGGATCACTTCAGTGAACAGCTACAGCACAGAGCTGGAAAGCATATTTTGATTATCAGCAATGAAAGCACATTTGTGAATTTTAAGGATTCAAAGAAGGATCTAAAAGGTTCCTGCATACTAGTCATCGAGTCGACATCAGCAATCACAGGAAAGTTCTACTAGTTTACTATGATATATAATACTATTCATAAAAGCCTGTTTTGTTGTACTTTGAGTAAATCACTCGGAACTCTATCAAACCAACTGAGATATGGATAGATTTAGCATCAGATCTAAGGACATGGTTTATTCCACGCATTTGGAGACAGTGAACACTTGGAATCAAATCACCTGAAGTATGACATAGTCTGAGAAAGAAAAGCTTAAAAACTCAGCCTTTTGATCTAGTTCCTCTGTGCCTAAAGCAAGCAAAATACTTACCATTCTCAGAATCTGGAGTGAGATAAACTATTGCATCTAAAGGGAACAGGTCCAGGTAGCTTTCTTGAGTTGTATCAATCTGAAAAATGCAAGACGGGGAGAGAAGCAGCTCATTAGTCCCAAGTCCATTTCACAGTATCACAGTATCACAAGGTTGGAAAGGACCTCTGAGATCATCAAGTCCAACCTATAACCCAACACTAACACCAACCCATCATCTAAACCATGGCAAAAACCATTTGCCAGAGCAAAACCCATTCAGATACAGAAACACTGGAACTGACACTACTGCCGTAGGCATTAGAGCTCCTACAGATGCAATGTTTCTTAAAAATGGAAAATGTTTCTACAGGGGCACTGAACACCACATATATCAAAATCCATTAAATTCTCTTCTCATCTGTATCCCTAGATGTGGTTTGAGGAGGGGAGATTAGCAAGAATTACACAGCAACACAGTATCACAAGGTTGGAAAAGACCTGTGAGATCATTGAGTCCAACCTATGACCCAACACCAGCACCCACTCGTCATTTAAACCATGGCACTGAGCGCCTCATCCAATCTGTTTTTAAACACCTCCAGGGACGATGACTCCACCCCATCCCTGGGCAGCTCATTCCAACGGCCAATCACCCTTTCAGTGAAAATTTTTCTCCTAATATCAAGCCTAAACCTCCCCTGAAATTCTAATTCGAATTCTTAAGAGATTCAGGAATCTCCACTCCAGATGGTTTTCTCCTCTCACTGTCCCCAGATGCACACAGCTCAGTGTCACTGACACAACCTGCGTGGGTCACACGCACGAGTCAGACCGAGCTCACAACAAAGGCTCCAAGCAGGAACGCGTGGTCTGCCCAAGACCTCACCAAGCCTGTGCGTCCACCTATCCCCGGGGCTCTTTGCAGAAGCAGCACCTGTAGAAGGAGCTCTCCTGCGGGCGGGAGGGACAGGAGATCTAACCGAGGGCCCTGGGCATTGTCCCACTCATCATTCGGCAAGAACACCCGACCTGAACCGCTGTCACAGCACCGCATCCCCCACAGCACCGCATCCCCCACAGCACCGCACCCCCACAGCACCGCACCCCCACAGCGCTGACAGCTCAGCACGGAGGGCCGGCGCCGCGGCCGGGAGCCCTCACCAGGTAACCGGAGAAGCCGTCGTTCATGCGCAGGCACTCCCGGTGGATCCGCGACCCTGCGGCGAACTCGGTCAGGTAGAGCCAGAAGGGCCTGCTCGCCCGCCGGTTGGCCCCGTACAGCCTCCGGATCTGCGCGGCCAGGCGGGCCGTTTCCTACCCGAGACAAACGGGGCGCGGTGGCAGCGGGCGGGGGCGCTCCGCTCCGGGCCCGCACGCACCGCCGGGCCGCAGGGCGCCGAGCGCGGGCTCGCCCCGGGCCCCCCAGCACAGCCCCGGCCCGTACCTTCTCGCTCATGCGGTCGCACACGCCCAGGTCCACGCAGAGCCGCGGCCCCGCCGCGCGGGCCTCGAGCAGCCGCTCCCGGCACAGGGCGGCGCCTGCCGGGCACAGCGGAGCGCGGGCAGCGACAGCCGCTCCCGGGCCGACAGCCACCCCGCGCCTCCCGGGGCCCCGCTCCGTCCCGCACGCCCCCGAGCCCCGCGCCCCCACCCGGATCCCGCTCCATCTCGGATGATGCTCCGTCACGCCCCACCCCCGCGTCCCTCTCCATCTCCCCCACCCCCCACCCCGCGAGTCCCCGCGACCCTCCGGTCCCCGCACCCCCGTCCCGGGTCTCACCGGTGCCCTGCTCGCGCCGGGCGCGGCGCCGCTGCCGCTCCTCTCGCCGCTTGCTCCTCCGCGCCGCCCGCACCCGCTCCCAGCGCCGCCGCTTGCGCAGCGCGTTCCTCTGCGGAGCGCGGGGTCAGAGCCGCGGGACCCCCCGAAGCGGGACCCTCCCGGCCCCCACGGCACCTACCGAGCTCCCCGCCGTCCCTCCCGTCCGCCCCGCCCCGAGGTCGACAGCTGATGGGTCGATCCGCAGCAGCCGCAGCGCCTCGCAGGCCACCGCCGCCTCCGGCCCCAGCTCCTCCGCCTCCCGCTCGGCCACCACCGCCTCCGGCCCCAGCGCCTTCTCCGTCTCCCGCTCCGCCATCGCCTCCTCCAGCCCCGGCTCTGCCGCCACGGCCACCTCCGCCACACGCCCACAGAGGGGGCGGGGCCTGGCGGGGGCGGAGCCGGAAGGACGGCGGGGGGGGCGGGCGCAGGGGGAGGCGCGGCCCCCGAGCGAGCGTTCCCGGTGGGAGCGGGGCGGGAGCCGGAGGAGCGCGGGCGGACAGAGGCGCCGCCCCGCCGGCGGAAGAACCGGCCCGAGGCCCGGTGAAGCTCGGAGCGGCGCTGAGGGGTCGGCAGCCTCGGCACCACCGGGCGCGGACGCGGGTGGGAGGCCGTGTCCGAGCGGGAAAGCCTCGCCCCGCCGCCGTCCCTGCCCCAGCGCTGGCCCCGCCCTTCCCGATCGCCCCGCCCCTCCTCGCCCCATTGGTCCTTCCCGATAACCCTTCCCCGCCCCATTGGTCCTTCCCGATGACCCCGCCCCTCCCCGCCCATTGGTCCTTCCCGATCGCCCCGCCCCTCCTCGCCCCATTGGTCCTTCACGCTGGCCCCGCCTCTCCTCGCCCCATTGGTCCTTCACGCTGGCCCCGCCTCTCCTCGCCCCATTGGTCCTTCACGCTGGCCCCGCCCCTCCCCGCCCCATTGGTCCTTCCCTCCGCCCCTCCCCGCCCCATTGGTCCTTCCCCCTCCGCCCCTCCCCGCCCCATTGGTCCTTCCCGCTGGCCCCGCCCCGCCCTCCGGCCCCGCCCCTCCCACCCCGCCGGAGCCGGCGGGAGGACGCGCCATGAGCCCGTGGTTGCTGCGGGCCCTGCGGCTCTGTTCCGCCCGCCCGCCCGTGAGTACGGATCGGCCCGGGGTGCCCGGCGGGAGGAGCCGCCCCGCGGAGCCGGGGCAGCGATCGCCCCCGCGTGGCCCCGGGCGCTGCCCCCGCTCTCCTGACCGGCAGTGCCGCGCGGGGATGCCCGGGCGGGGGCTCCGCCGGCTGCTCCTGGGGAGGCGCTTCGGGCTCCGCATTCGCTCGGGGCTCGGTCCCGCCGGGACCTAAGCCACGCCCGCAGCCCCAGGCCGGCACCGTTTGCAGCACCGGGGCGGGAGGGGCGGCGGGGCAGCTCTGGCTGCGGGCCCGCGCCGTTCCCGGGCCCTGGAGCCGGTGTTCCCGTGCAATCCTGCTTTGGAGCGCTGCGGGCTCTGCCTGACGGCGAGCGACACACGAGCCAGCGCTGTCCCGGCAACCTAGAGGGGCATCCCGGAGTGTCCTGGGGGGCAGCCAGCACCGCACCGCCCGCCGGGCGACGGCGGGACTGTCCCGCTCTGCTCCTACTGGGGCAGCCCCACCGCGAGCACTGGAGCTGTTCTGGATAAAAATTACCTAAAGGTGCTGGAAGGCGTCCAGAGGACGGCACAGAGCTGGTGAAAGGTTTGGAAGGGAAGCGTGTGAGAAGCAGCTGAAGTCAACTGGGTCTATTCAGCCTGGAGGAGATAGGAGAGAACCCAGGAAGATGTGCCAGGGGAGGATTAGGTTGGACATTAGAAGGTTCTTCCTCCAGAGGGTGGTGGAGCTCTGGAACCAGCTCCCCAGGGAAGCAGTCACAGCCTGACAATATTCCAGAAGCATCTGGTCAACAATCTCAGACAAATGAGATGAAGGTTAGGGTTGTCCCATGCAGGGACAGGACCTGGATTCAATGGTCCTTGTGGGTCCCTTCCTACTTATTACTCTCTATGATGCTAGTGCTTTTCTTGTAACTTTCCTAGGTGGACCCTGGACACGTTGTAGTACAGGGTGTATAGCTGCTTCTGGCTCCCTTCCTTGCAACAGCAAGCCAACGTGTCTCTGCTCTGTTATTGTTGCTACTCATTTATACTGCAGTAATGTGTTGGCATCACAGGGCAGAGCTCAAGTGTACGCCAAGCCAGAGCACACAGAGAATGTATGATGCAACAGGTTTAGTTTTCAGCCCAAAACTGAGGCTCAGGGGAGACCTCATTGCTCTCTACAACTACCTAAAAGGAGGTTGTAGTCGGGCAGGGTTGGTCTCTTCTCTCAGGTGACCAGTGACAGAACCAGAGGGCATGGACTCAAGCTTTGTCAGGGAAAGTTTAGGCTTGATGTTAGGAAAAAGTTCTTCACTGAAAGGGTGATTGGCCATTGGAATGGGCTGCCCAGGGAGGGGGTGGAGTCGCCGACCCTGGAGGTGTTTAAGGGGAGACTGGATGAGGCACTGAGTGCCATGGTTTAGATGATGGTTGGTGTTAGTGTTGGTGTTGGTGTTGTGTTATAGGTTGGACTTGATGATCTCAGAGGTCCTTTCCAGCCTTATGATACTATGATACTGTGATACTGTGACACCACCCAGTGGTGGGTGTGCCTGGGGATCATGCAGCGTTCCTGGGAATGTTCAGGACTGCCGGTTTGCTGGGAAGATGCTCGAGGCGCCCTCGAAGCAGGGCACTGGGATACTGGGACTCTGCTTCCATGCCTGCATCAGCTGCCCCACACTGAGCCGCTCCGCACTGCAGCCCAGCCTGCCCATCCACAAGATGCAGCTGCTTTCACAGAGCCCTTTGTGGCACCCCTGAAGAGCTCTCAAGGCCTGCAGCTGAGGTGCTGCAGGACCTACATCAGTGGAGCATTACAGAGGGTGGTACAGTTGTGTCAGAACCAAACCCTTGCCAGTGGTTCCTGTATAACAATGCTGTTTGCTTCAGGCCTCCAGAAGGCCTGATTCTGTACCACTAGTTGTTCTTCAGGAGGTGGAGGAAGGCTGACTGTCAGGAATAAAAGACCTTGGATCTATGCTTCATGCTCCTTAGTTGAAGGAGTTCTGTTAGACTCACTGCTGGATGTCTGTGATGTGGCTGTGTGCAGACTGGTGGAAAACACCTTTCAAGCTTAGGAGATGCCAGGAGGTTCAGTGTTGGTGCAGATGGGCTTATCCACAGTGAGGACTGCAAGGAGCAGCCTGCAGCTGAGACGGTGCCTTGGAGCAGGACAGGGGAAGGTGACACCTGGCTGCATGCCCACACAGCAGCTTAGGGCTACAGGCAGGAATGGGGTTTGGGTTTCATTTCCTGATGGAGCAGCAATTGTCTTACAGCAACAGTGGTGCCCAGGTCCTGTCAGAAAAGCAGGAGTATCTGAGGAAATGCCCTCCGTCCCCAGGCTGCTGAGATATTGCGACCTTCCAAGTAACAAACTTTCTGCCCTCCTTTCTCCCCAGCTTCTGCCTCTTCTGACCCCAGGGGGACTCTGGAGGAAGCCCTGGGCAGCATATAGCACCAAGGAGGAGAGCACGGCGAGGCCTGTTGGGCGGTACCCGGTACCCAACAAGAAGGACTTGCCGTATGACATCGTGGAGCTCATGGAGGAAGTGGAAGTGAAGGTAGAGGTGTTCTTTTGCAAAACTCTGTCAGTGGAAAGGGTCCAAATTCCAAGTAGGTCGTACAGCCTAAGAGAGGAGTTCTGGTCCACTTAGGTCTTACACAAACCCGATAGGAGACTCAGGTGAGCATCACTTCCTGCAAGGCTCTTTCCAGTCTGCAGGTCAGGAGTTTTACTGGAAATGACACAGTGTGTTGGCAGTATTGTAAGTCTCCCTGGTTCCATGAGACTAGTGGGTTGTTTCAGATGGCATCTCATGCATGGGGTTAGCTGGAATATGCATTTCTTTTTCTGGGAGAGCATCTGTGTTTACTTGAGACTCTGTTAGCAGTATTTTTAACACTTTAAATGTAGAAAAAAACAGGACAGGAGCTGTTTTGATGACATCATTAAAAGGCTCAGGTGTTATTTCTGCCTTTGAGCTTTGACCTTTATTCTCCAAAGCGCTGCACAGTGGCAAACAGTCAGCTTAATGCAAACTGTGTATAGGGGAAAGAGGGAATTGGAGAAGAGTTTCTTCCCTGCTGTTGCAGAGAAGGAATGCCACACAGTCCTTCCTGACAGCTAAGACACTTCACCAGCCACAGCTCTGTGGAGACTTCTCTCTTCCAAGAGCTTTCTGTGAGTGCCAGCCCACCCTCCCTATCTGTCCTGTTGCAGTGGCCCTGGTGAAGTTTGTGTAATGACAAAAGAAGTCAACAGAGTTGAGGGTAAATGCCATGCACAGAGAAAGATTCAGCTCAAATTTCACAGACTGTGAGGCAGACCCCTGTGTGTCGGTGCACTGAAGGTGTCAGGATTCCAGTGTGTAGGATCCAATCAACCTAGCTGTCCTAGATATCCAAATAGTGCTGCCAGCCTCTGTTGCCAGAGGTTCCTAATTAGCTAATGGGTTGTGAATAAGGAGGAAATAGCTGTCCTTTTCCATGAACACCCTGAAGAACAGCAGCTGGTAGACAGATGGAGCCTGTGGGCAGTTGCCACAATTCCAGCAAGCTCAGACTGCTCAGACCTGCAGAGGGCAGCCAGGGCCTGAGGCTGAACCCCTGCTGATAAATGCCAAATGCTGGGATGCAGGCATTGGTAGGTGCTGCATTGGCTGATCCTGCACGTGAGAGGTAGCAAGGGATTCTCTGGGAAAGGCTCAAAGGGCAATAAAATGGATCTGCAGTGGTTCCCCAGCACTGCTGTGCTAATGAATTGTCCTCTAAGTGTAGTGCTTTAATGTTGCCCTCTGCGCTGAGTTACAGTTCTTGACTTGTTTTTCTTTTTCCTTGAACAGATTGGATTTCTGCCCAATGTGTTCAAAGCAATGGCTCACCGACCTGCTGAATTCAGAGCCTTTTTTGCTTATTACAACACCATTATGAACAAAGACTCAGGTAAACCATATAACCACCTCAAAACTGCCCTTGCCTTTGTCAATGTGAAAAGCTCCTAGAAGCAGCATTGCTGGCATCCTTAGATGTGTTGCCTCATGGTGCCTTCTCTGACACCATACTAACAGCTGGCAATGGCTGGAATTGCACATCTGCTGCAGGCTTCACTCGTGTTGTGTACAGCTTCATACTCTTTAGCCTGTGGTTAAAAAGCAGCTCTCAAAGCAAGCTCTGCAGCCTTGCTGCACCGTACTCTGTGTAACAACATGGAAAGGACAGGCTGTTGCCTAAGGGAAGATGCTCTGGGAGCCGAGTGTGCTGGAAGGGCGCAGGCAGAGGCAGTGGTTTCATGGGCAAGGCTGCAGCCCCACACTGCCAGAGCAAAGAGAGCAGCGCAGGTCTGGCAGTGGTGACCAGGGCCAGCCAGGAGTCTAGATTTCCCAGCAAGCCCACGGAGACAAGGCAGATCCAAGATCAGAAAGGTGGCCTGGGGTCAGTCAGGTTCCAGGCCAGCAGGGTTGCACAGCCAGGCACTGCAGCTTCCACGTGGCTCGTGTGGGGTCACAGCCAAGGCACCAGCATAAAACAGGGGCAGACCCTTGCTGCACCTGCCTGCAGCTCTCCTTCTCACAGTTCTTGGCAATGAGCTGCCCACAAGCCGTGCACAAGATCTGCAAGGGAGGCTGTGCCCTCTGGGACCTGATGGACTACGCCAGGGACTTTGAACCCAGGGGTGTCCATACGGGCAGCAGCAGGGATAGGACCCAGGTGCTTGCTGCATTCTGGGACACCTGTGCAGCAGGCAGCCTCTCTGTGCTCTGGCATGGAGATGAGGGAGTGCTTGCTGCAGCACACCACTGGGCAGGACTGTAGGGAATGCCGCGTGGCTCTCCAGCCTTTGGGGAAATGCAGTGTGAGGGCTGCCTGTTCCTCCCTCATACTTCCATGGTGCTGGGCACTGAGAGGCCTCTCCTCATTGCTTTTGCTCTTTACATTAGTAAAAGCCAGCTTTTGTTAAAATAGACTCGTATGTGTAGACTGCTTCTCCTGCTTATGGGAGATGGGGGCTCACAAGGAGTGTCTTAGCAACTTCTGGAGGCAGGAAGGAGTGCAGCCTTAGGCCTCTGCCACACGGTGCTTGCAGTCTCCGTGTAAAGCTTTCTGCTCTGCTTGTGCTGCTGGTGTGAAGCCATGCCCCTTGCTGTACAGGCATCTGTTTTCCCACACTTTTCAGCATCTTTCCTGCAGTATCTCGGGGTTACCACCTTCTAGTGCTGAGCCAGGCTTTCAAAAGCTGGAGATAATGTTTACATCCTGAAATGCTCTTATTGGGTTTTAGAACACTGCAGTTTTCTGTAAAAGCAGCAATAAAGCATTAGAGGAAGAATAGATGACACCCTCACTAGCCATTTGCCTCTGAGATGTACATGGCAAAGTACCAACCAAGCTTCGTACTTGGGGAGCAAGTAATTTTGCTCCTCTGAGTTTTCCTGTTATGTAGAATTGTTGTTTCCCTGTTGACCAAATTTCATGTCCCTCATCCTAATTAGATGACTCACAAACAACTGTCCAGGTAGATCGTTTGCCTGGAAGGTCATAGAATGGTTTGGGTTGGAAGGGACTGAGATATCTTTCACAAGATCAGGGCACTCAAAGCCCATCCAACCTGGCCTTGAAGATTTCAGGAGTGGGCCACAACTCCTCTGGACGATCTGTCCCAGTGTCTCACCATCCTCATTGTAAAACATTTTCTCCTTATGCCCAATCTAAACATGCCATCTTTCAGTTTAAAACCATTGCCCCTTGACCTGTCATCTAGGAGCTTTGGTTGCAGTGCTTCCCTGTGTGCTCTGAGCTGTCTCCAGGGCTGTACTGCAGGCAGCTTGTAGGCAAAGCCCTTCACTTGTGTATTCCCTTTATACTTGCTGTTGTGGACATTTTTAAAAGCAAACTGCCAAATTTTTTGCTGTCCCTGTAGGGCGACTCAGCAAGGCAGACAAAGAGCTCATAATTGTGGCTACCAGTGTTGTGAATAGATGTCCCTACTGTGTGGTTGCCCACGGAGCACTTCATCGGATATATTCCAAGCAGCCAGCACTGGCTGACCAGGTCAGTGGAGTTACAACAGCATGAGTCCTTCACCCTTGTGAGGTGAGGAACAGCCCTCTCCTGTGTCTGCTTTCTCACCTGAAGTTTTGGTCCTTAATCTATTTTTTGGACCTTAGACCTATGTCATTGCCTTCAATCTTGAGCACATTTGACATGTCTCAGACCCTGACACAATAGCTGGCTTACTAAGTTTATTGGTGAGCTGTCAGACCAGTAGCCAGCACGGGCAGGACCCTGAGGTGCGGGTCTGCATGTCCTCATCCACCATCCAAGCAAGACGTGGGGAGGGATAGCCCACCCACAGAGCATTCATCCTGCTGCCCACATTCCGTGCTGTTTTAACCTGGTCTGAGGAAGAAGGTGCGGCCAGCGGGGAGCTGCAGCGTTCTGGCAGTGTCGGGTTCTGTTTAAGGAACTCCTCCATAGTCTGCTCAGCAGCCCTAAAACAGAGAGGTCTTTTGTCTGATGGAAGCTAGGACATCTGGTTGAGGGGCCCATGTACTGCCATCTCCTTGGCCTCTGCAAATGAGGTTACAAATAAACTTTAACCAAGACCGAAGTCCGTGGAGCAAAGTTTATCAACAGTGCTGGCTGCATGCCTTGTTAGTCCGTATGCACACCTTTACATTTGGCTTATGCATTTTTATACTGTTATCTACTACATATTCCTATGGGTTCTGAAAATTAGTTACATATTCATCATGTTTCCGAGAAACAGAACTCCACCCCTTGTTGGCTGAGGCAATCCTAGTTTGCCCATCTGCACATACTCCTCTGGGGTCTTCGGTAGTCATCTGATGAAGGCTCGTGGTCTTCCTCAGTCTTGTCCTTCTCACCCCAGGATTTGGCACACGCGTGTTAGGGCAGTAGTTAAGTCATTCCCTTATCATGGCAGCACATGTCCCTCGGCCCGGGTCCCAGACTGGGGCCCAAGCTTACATGCTTACACACAATTTACCGATATAGTTATGAACCTGTTATCAAACCCCACACAATCTGATTTAAGCAAAATCAATTTTATTAACTATTTTTATTTATTAACTATTGATTTTCTTCTCCCTCCCTGGCTGGTGGGACAGAGAAGGTGGTCAGCAGTGGGAGCGTTGGCAGGATCTGTCTGTGCTGCCTCTGGTTTCTGCCTTCTCACAGGTCATCGTCAACTGGAAACTGGCTGACCTGAGCGAGCGGGACGTGGCGATGCTGGAGTTTGCCCTTGCGGTCTGCCGAGCAGATAACATCACTGAGGAGCATTTCCAGAGGCTGGAGAGGCACGGGTTTGACCGCGAGGATGCCTGGGACATAGGCATGATCTCTGCCTTTTTTGCCATGTCTAACCGCATCGCTCACTACGTGGATCTGCGCCCAAACGCGGAGTTCTATGCCCTGGGCCGGGTACCCCCGGCAGAGGGCGGCGCCTGAACGTCTCGCGGGCGGCCCAGGCGATCAAGCTCGTGGTTCTCACGCTGGCGTGGCTGTCTCTGAGTGCGTGAAAGGGTTATGGGGCTCTGAGGGGCGGCTCCCCTTGCCCGGGGGGAGCGGTGTTGGTCTCGGCACGGGGCGCGGCGCTCGCTGGATCACGGGTTCCTCTGCCCGCTAACCGGCGGGACAAGGGGCTCGGTGGGGCGGGCGGCGGGAGCGGCGCTGCGCGGGCTCGGCACGAGCGGGACGCGGCCACTGGGTGCGGGGTATTCGCGTCTTCCGTGCCAACCGCAGTCACCCCGGGCAACGGGGCACGGCGGGGCTCGCACAGGCGCGGAGCCGCGGGCGGCGTGGGGGCTGCGCAGGCGCATGAGCCGCGGGAGGGGGCGGGGCTGTGCGGTGCAGTGCGGGGCTGCGCAGGCGCGGAGGCAGGCGGGGGGGGGGGGGGTTTGCACAGGCGCGGTGCGGGGTGGGGGGGCTGCGCAGGCGCCGGGGGGGGCGGGGGGAGGAGGTGCGGTATTTGCGCGGGCGCGGGGCGGGAGGCGGTGCGGTCTCCGCGGGCAGGGGCTGGTGGTGCCCGAGATGAGCGCGGAGGCGGAGCAGCCTGCAGACCCGAGCTCCGCGGCGCCCAGCCCCGGGCCGCCCGCCCGCATGGAACCGCCGCTGTTCTCGTGGCTGCGCGGGCGCTGCCTCGGCCGCGGCGCCGCCGTGGACCCCGCGCGGGACACGTTCCGCGCCATGACCGCGCTGTACGGCTCCATCCAGCCCGCCGACTCCGTGTACCTCAGCACGCGCACGCACGGCGCCGTCTTCAACCTCGAGTACTCGCCCGACGGGTACGGCCGGGGCGGGCGGGCGCGGGGTCCCGCAGCCCCGTACGGGGGGTCCCGCGGTGGGCGGGCGGGCGCTAGGACCCCGCGGAGGGGCGGTGCCGACAGCGGCGGTGCCGGCAGCGCCGCGCGGTCCCTGCGCCCGCCCGCGGTGCGGGCACCGGTGGCGGGGTCGGCGTGTCCGGGGAAGGGCGCGGCGGGTGCTGCCCGGCACGGCGGGTCCGGGTGCGCCCCGGGAGCCGCCTTCACGCAGGAGCCACCATGCGGGCGGGTTGGCCCCCGGGCGTCCCGCGGCCGTGCTGGTGTGCCCCGCACACGGCCGGGAGGCGCCCGCTGCGTGACAGCGGCTCGGGGCGCAGGGCAGAGCTCTGTGGCTGCGCCTCCCTGGGCACAAGGGGCTTGCAGCCCGGGCGGGTCTCACCACCGCTGCCCCGCCGAGGTCTCCATCGCTTTGGGTGCCCGGTCAGCTCTTCTGCTCTGTTGTCATCACAGCAGCGTTCTGGTGTCCACGAGCCTCTGACCCGGTGACAGTTTTGCCGCAGCTGTGCTCTGCAGCCGCGTTTCGGCTCCTTATCTGTTCCTCTTTTTCTGGAAGAGGACAAAGTTAAGTTCCAGGAACTACTAAAGGCGCTCCCGTGCCTGCTGCTGGAAGGTGGTTTTGTCTGTGGATCCCCAGCAGGCGCGGTTGCGGTTCCAGAGGTGTGGGGTCCTCTCTGCTGCCTGTGGAGCGAAGGGGCCGGGAGTCACTGCTGGCTCAGCCACGGCGACTGAACTGGAAAATTACACCCACACGTGGGTATTTTGTGCCAGTGCGGAAAGTGTCAGGAGCAGTACGACGGGGCCATGGTTTAAGGCTATTTGTGCAAGTTTCTGGCAACAGGTATAGCCAGGGACCTTCCTTCTCCAAAAAAAAGGAACCCAGCAAAAAGGCTCTTATGTCAGAGGGATGCGTGTGTGGACCTGGTGTTTTGTTTGGCACCATCACCTGGCCCAGCGGACCAGAAGTGACGTTGAGTGTAGGTGAGGGCCATGTCACTGAATTTCAGTTGCCTTAAGACCAAATGAAACAGCCCCAACCATGCTTGCTTCTACGTGGCTCTGCTGGTTGGTCTCAGCTTAGAGCAGTCTCAGACCTGCCCCAACCTGTGCTGCCCAGGCCCTGGGCAATGGAAGCTTCTGGAATCCGTAGCCTCTCCCAGGGCAATTGACCCCAGTCAGTTGTGCTGCATCCCCTCTTCTCATGCTGTTTGTCAGCCTCTGGCTGCTCCAGGTGCTGTTCTGGGACCGTGGTGGGATCTTGCCAGTGTGCCATGTATGCAGTGCCCCGTGGGCCGAGGCTCACTGGGCGTGCTGCCCTCCTGCCCTAACTCTGCTGTGCTGGGCAGGGTCGGGCAGTTGCCAGGGAGCTCCCAAGGGGGAGCAATCCTGGAGCTCGGTGTCACTGGTGAGGGAGGCCAGACTCCAGTGTCACCTTATTGTACTTGCACGTTTCCACTGTACGCGCCCCCAGTGAGTACTGGTACCCTAAGAGGCTGGGCAGCCTGTCATGGCCAGTCTGTGCTTTCCGTGCCTGTGGGACCTCTGCCAGCTCTGCAGAGACCTCTCTGCTCTCATCCACAAATGACATCTGTCCTGGACAAGGTCTTGGATTTCGTTTTCTCTGAGAAAAGCTGTAAATGGGTTCACAGAGCTCATCATGTGGGGAAGAAAAGGTGTTTTGTTTAAAGGAGGTAACCTCCTTGAAATTGTAGTTCCTGGAAGTTGTTCTGGTGTTGTAAGTGAGTCACAGGGTATAGTAAGAGTGTAAATCTTGCTCCAGGCTTTTCTGTGTCCTCAGAGGAAAATGGTAGTGTGGGTCAGTGTCTGTTGTGAGATTAATCTCAAAAAACATGGGGAACAACTAGCTGTGTGCTCAGCCTAAGCCTATGCTAATGCCAAATTTAGGCTCATGCCAGTGCTCTGCTGTTACTGCTTTTGCCTGTCATTTCCATAACAACACAATGGCATACAGAGAACAGCACCTTTCATCAGAGAATTCTCTCTCTTTGTAGTTAATAGCAAGTAAAAGCAACCTCCTGACTTCTTGCTGTTTTAAAAAGCAAAACTTCTAAACTTTATAATATAAGCTTTTAGTGAAAAAAATCACTCAGTTGCAGAAAGGCTAGATATTTTAAGTAAATCTTTGAGTCAATCTCGTTTCTACTTTTAGCATTTTCTGGCTTTGTGCTCTTCTAGTGCAGAGAAGTGCAGGCAGTCAGCTGAGGTGCTTGAGTAGTCGGATTATTAGGGAAGGGTCCTTTACAGTTTGGTTTAAAAGTTCCGCTCCTCAGTCTGCGGCCTGAATGTCATCTCTGTGTTGCTTTGGGTGGATTCCAAGCCAAACAGCCATGAAAGTGAACCATGAGGAAAAGGTATGCCTTTACCTGAGGAAGCTGGTGGTTGTACTTCAGCGCCTGGATGCCTGTTAATGGTGGTGTAGCTGTGGTCACATCTTTAAAGGGCTTAGGGAAATATTGTGGTGGTAGATAAGGGAGGGAAACTTAAGGTCCTGTCACTGTGTGTTGCCCTCCTTGACAGGAGTTAGTACAGGGACAGTGTTGGTTCCCTAAATGGTGTCTGGCAGTGGGTCAGTTCGGGCATGAACAGGCTGCCAGCGCTTGACGAGGCTGTGCATCCATTCTCAGCACAGCCTCTGTCATACCCCTGTGTTTTACAGAGCTCTTCAGCTGATCATCTAGCACCCTAGAAAAGCAAACTAGGGTGCCTTAGAGCCCCGTGAAAAGTGAGTGGACAGAGGGGGACCGCAGCATTGGCACAGTCATGTGGGAGATCTGCAGTAGAATTTCAGAGCAGAGGCCTTTCAAGTTGCTCTTGTGTGCTCTTGTCTTTTTTTTTTTTCCCCTTTTCCTGCAACATTAAAGAAATATCTTCACATGAATGAAGCAGCGGGCTTTGTGCTGGAGCTTGACTCCCCTTCCTTCCCAGAGAGGAACCACCGAGTTTCTGCACTGCACTGCAGTGATGGGACATATCGCTCTCGAGTAACGTCTGAAAAAAACCACTAATGTAAATACACTTAACTGTGTGATGTAAATAATGCCATCATTTGATCTGTGAAGTACATCGCTGTTACAGAACAACCACCTTGCATGGTGAAAAAAAAAGTGAATCAGGTTATTTGGCCTGTCTGGTGCATGCACCAGCTGTGTGTTTTGTTGTGCCAGTAGCCAGGCAGGAAAGAGACTTGGATTCTTTCACCAAATACAAATGTTTCTGCTTTGCTCTGCTCTCCTGCAGGTCAGTGTTGACTGTTGCGTGTGAACAGACTGAAGTGCTGCTTTTTGACCCTGTGTCTTCAAAGCACATCAAAACTCTCTCTGAAGCTCATGAAGACTGTGTAAATAATATCAGGTAGGTCCAAAGGGATAAAAGGCCTTGTATTTTGTCTTAACATGGGTGTTTGTCTTACAACAGCATGGTAACTGTTGGTTGTGTGCTTTCTTGGGGAGAGTGGGTTTTGTGAAGCCATTTGAATGCAGTGTGCTTTGTACTGTTTTCCTTCTCTTCAGTGTTGGAGGTGAGGAAAGGCTGGAAAGGCGAGGAGGAGGAATCTGGAAGTGGTGGTGGTATTAATGGTGGGAGGTGTGTTTGTTAGTGGAGGAGCTGCGCTTTGTAAGAGGGGACGAGTGTTAAGGTGTTATCATCTGTTTTAACTAGCCTTTGGAATGCCCTGAACAAGCACAGTAAATCAGAACCTAACAAGTACTGTGTGATTTACATTTGCAGTGCAAGTCCGAGAGCATAGCGCAATCAGATATTCATAGGATATGGCTGGTATTTTGCATTGTGAGTGCAATTACCGTAGTTGCATAGAAATTTACAAAAGCTTGGCTGCTTTAAATACAGGTATGATATAGAAGAGCTGGGAAACCAAAATGGCTTCTGCAATTCAACTTAAAGTCAGTCTTTCTGGTTTGAATCCTGAGCCCGTTTCTCAAAATGACTGTGAAACAGCAAGCACAGCAACCTAAATCATCGGTATTTTCGTCATACAATGCTTTTCCTTTAAAATTTTCTTACGTTTAGCTGTTTGATGCCTGAGGATAGCCTTTCACAGGTGAACTTAAGACAGTTTTTAACCTTGTGGGCAATATTGCAGCCTCTCTTAACTCAGATTCTCAAATAAAAAAAACACCAAAACAAAGAAAACTTTATAAGTAATCTGAGCATTTCCCCTCAAAACAGCTGAACAAAATGTGGAGTGCCAGTGTCTTTACACATTCATCAGATAGATTGATGTTTTCCACAAGCTGCCTGTCCTTTTTCGAAGAGACTGAAGTTTTACATCAGTTGGGTGTCTTTCAGGAAAGCTGAAATAAAAGCTGGGCTAACTGACACAAATAGAAGAGGAGATGTTGAGAACATGCTTTTCTGTGAGGATATACAGCTTTTCACGTGTTCCGCTTGCCAGTGGTTGTCCTTTGAACATGCTTAGCTGTTAGATGAAGCTGGGTGAGAAATAAAGCCATGCTATCAAGGCCTCAGGAGGCAAAGGCAAACAGGGTTTATTTTGGTATTTATACATCCCTAGTTCCTTATCTGATCCTTGCATTCAAACTGCTCTTCTTGGGGTTTCCAGTGAGTTGGTCTGGGCCATGTACAAAGAGTGTTCTCTTGCAGGCTCCTTGGCTGGTTGGCTGTGTCTGATCCAGTCAGCTGTGCTGGTCTTGAAAATTTATCTCATTCCTTGTTTCAGGACAGCATTAAAACTTCTTGCCTCTCTCTTCTCTTATTCAGAGAATCTCCTTTCTTTCTGCTTTGGCTCTCTGTGAGGCTTTGTAAGTCTGTTCTTGGTCGTTAAATGTCCATTCTCATCTAAATAGAAATACGAGTGCTACCTCCACACAGATAGCTCTCAGAACGTTTATCACCGGACTAAGGTCCTTCCTGTCAATGTGTTGTAAATTTTCTGCTTTCCTTCTTAAAACTTTATTTTTTCTTTGTAAGTTATTGGCATGGGTTTTTTTGTGTTGTCCTGCACATCCCCATTTGTTTGTTGTTACGAACTTAGTTACAGGGAACTGAACTTTATTCTCTAACATGTGGTTAGTACAGTATTACCTAGTGTATTGTTTCTGCTTAACGAGCAGGACTCCAGGCACTGTGGTACTACAGAAATGCCTTGTAATAAGCACCAGCAGTAAATACCATTACTGCAGGTATCTCAGAGGTATGGAAGCACGTCGTGGTCCTCTTCCAGTGGTCTTCCAGTTGCTGGGGATTTGCGTGTAATCACCTGAAGCAGATGTTTTTCCACCTGACTTTGGTTAAGTTTTGAGCTTACTTAAAACTTTCCCGTGGCAGAGCTGCATTGCACAAATGTGTTTCAAGTACTGCTTAATACTGTTTTAACACTTGCTGGCTTCGTTTGAGGCTCTCAAGTGTGTTTGTTTTCTTAAGTAGGAAGACAAGAACAAATAATTTCTCTTTACTTTCTCCGTGTCAGTCAGGTTTATATGTCTGAGTCACGTGTGCCTTCAGTTAGCTCTTTTTCAAATGAATCCTAGTCTACTTGGTCATTCCCTGTAACAAAGCTCTTCACTACCATTTCTATGTCAGTTTCTTCTGAAGTTTGGTTTGTGGGTGAGGAAAGGTTGTCTGTAGCATCCAAGAGAAAAGCAAATGATGGATTTACACAGGCAGGAGGTGTATTCTGTTTTACCCTGAAAATTCAAAATGTCTAATTCCTACCATTTGTAGCTGGTTATTTTTCTTTGGAGTTGTTGCTATTTTCACATGACGTAGCCTGGATCTAAGTCTAAAATATAAAATGTTGTTTCTATGGATAGCTTAACACACGCCTCTGGAAATTGTTCTCTCCTTGGTATTCATGTGCGGCTGTTTCTGGTGGTTTTGGATAGGTTTTATTTTCTCTTTTACATCGGGTAGGCCTTTTTTTCCAAATGCCTTCATCAGGCATGAATTCCAAACATAAACTGGTATGCTTTGCTCTTCTAGAAGTAAGTGCATGCTTAAATTGCAGTGGGAATGGAGTGTGACAGAATTTGGTCTGTGTAATGCAAACTAAATAATTTTATCCAGCAGTTTTTTTAGTGATCCAAGTGACTCGTCTGTGTTCTCAAACAAAGTCTTGTCCTCACTTGGTGTTTTTGAAAGTCTTGCATTTGCTTCAGTAACCTCTAGACTATCTAGACTATTCAATTTATTAACTGACTTCAGCCCTTCTATCCCATTTTGTCTAATGGAGTGTTTTTACATCAAATATTCTTTCCTTCTGTAATCCCTTCACAGTGGTCCAGGTGCCTCATGCTACTTCAGGCTGGAGAGATACATGCATTGAGTTTTGGTTGAAGTCCAGAGACTATCATGATGAAGAGCTGCTGTCTGAACCGGCAAAGTATTTAACTGTATCAGTGTAGTAATCGTAGAACCATAGAATGGTTTGGGTTGGAAGGGAACTCAAAGCCCTTCCAGTTCCACCCCCTGCCATGGGCAGGGGCACCTCCCACTGGATCAGGGGGCTCAGAGCCCCATCCAGCTGGCCTAATCCTACTACTATGACCCATGTTCTTTTCCAGTTTCTCGTCTTCTCACAACATGACATTAGTGATGAGTCTGTCATCTGTTAGGAAGGCAGGAGCTCAGGACCTGCAAAGCGTAGGACATACACTGTGCATGTGGAGTGCTGTGCCAGTGATACAAATTCACTACTGCACTAATGTGTGCTGTGTCTGCAGGTGCATAACTAACTGGTGAGATACAGAGCAACAGGCTTGCTTTTCTTGCACTAGTTTGAGTTACACAGAGTTTCATGGTAGGTTGTGATTCACATTCAAACCGCTCAGATCCGCAAATGCACATTTGTGTTGAAGGGTTCTGTAAATTTGGATGGCTTGTGCCACTTCTGTAGCTGCTGCTTCCGAAGATGACCTGAAATTTCCATCCTACACAGCGCTCTGCAGTAGTGTTTTGATATGGGTGCCTGCTCTTGTGCATTTGAAAAGCCCAACTTCACAGGCCCTCTCCAAACACATGAACTGTGCTGTGGGGAAAGGAAAGGCAGAAAGGTGGCAGCAAAGCCCCTTCCTTTTTGATGGAGACTTTTGGAAGGTGGTATGAGGTCTGTGGCTCCTCCTGGCTCCACAGCTGTGTTGAACAGTTTTTGGGGCATTGTGGAGCTGGACGGGCAAAAGATGGGCCAAGGTGGAATGAAATTAAGGATCTAGAGAGGTGTGCAAGCAGTGTGACTGAGGTTAAATGTACACCTGGTGCATGTTTCCAAGACAGCAGTACCATGTGTAGAGTAAGCAGTGTGGTTAGTATAGCAAGCCATACGCTGTCCAGCTAATCCACTGGATTAAATCTCTTAGAAAACTACCCTTGTGTGTTCTGCATAAAACTATGGGGCCAACTTTCAACGTGGTCAGTGCAGTCGTGGAGCATCTCCGGCGTCCATGCAGAGCTGTGGCCACGTCACGGAGTGGCAGGAGGTCTGGTTGGAAAGGACCTCCAGAGATCCCTAATCTCCAACAGCCTCCTGGTAGGAGCAAAGCTGTGGACGCTGGTGAGTCTGGCACTGGGCATTTCCAGTGCGGTGGTTCTACTGGTGTCCATGCTGGGCTGACAAAGCAAGGTGTTCCTGAAAGCAGGTCTCCCTTGGTCGACTCGGATCACCGCCGGCTTTGCGATGAGCGCTGTGTTCTGCCTGTAGTGGGGTCAGGGTTTGGTGAGAGCTTTTGGTGGTGGCTGACTGATGATGAGTGACCGTGTGATACAAAGCAGCGTCGCGCCCTGTGCAGGGACCAGCATTCAGGCGTTGGCTAAAGGAGGCCTGGACACCACGTGTTTCAGCTGAGCTGGTGAGATGCGCCGTGTACAGAGCAGCAAGGTTAAAAAGTAGTAAAGGGCTTTAGTAGGAGTAACAAAAAATGATCTTTATTTTAAAAACCTTCTTTGAGTGCAGAGAGCTCATGTCTACAGTGGGGAAGAGAGGACGGTCTACAAAGTAGCAAGAAAGTGTGGGTGGATATGTGGGTAGAAATGAAAAGAAGAAAAAGAAGAGCATGGCTTTAATTAGTTAAAATAGCATTTTGTGTAGTTTGAAATGAAGACAGAATCACTGTGTGTCCTTGTGCTGCCTGTACGTAGCAAATGGATGTGGCAAAACTGGGGAAGATGAAAGGCATAAATTACAAACAACCTAGACTAGCATAAATTACAAACAAACTAGACCCCTGTTACAGGGGCTGGCAAACTGGTCAATGGGCGTATCTTGCTGGTGGTCTAAAAGCTAACCAAAACATCCGTGAGAGTATTTGTGTCTTATGCAGACTTGATAAGTTTTTAAAGCTGAGTGTTGTCCAGATGGATAATTAATTCAGGTACCATAGGGATTCTGTATGTTTATCACAGTGGTGGTTGTGTGATCTTTACATGATTCGTTTAAAACAAAGCTACTTCAGCTGTGCTTCTGCAGGTTTCCTGGTGTGCTACTAATGATGTGCTACTGCTTCACATCCCAGCAGTTCTGCTTTTTAGTGGGGAGTTGTTTTATGGGCGAGTATTCTGCTGTATGTTGGGGTTTTTTTGTGTGACCACTCAGTTCATTTCTCTGCTAGCTTAAATCTCTGTTTAAGGATATTTAAATCAGAAAGGGCAGTAAGCAGCCCCAGTGTTTCTCCCATTTTCAGGTTTCTAGATAATCGACTGTTTGCGACTTGTTCTGATGACACTACAATAGCACTTTGGGATTTGCGAAAGCTGAACTCAAAAGTGTGCACTTTACATGGCCACACCAGCTGGGTTAAGAACATCGAGTACGACACCAATACAAGGTTGCTGGTAACATCAGGGTTTGATGGGAATGTGATCATCTGGGACACAAACAGGTATGTGGCTGTTAATGCTGTTAGATTTCTCGACACACAAGGGCAGAGTGGTTCTGTACACGATGGAAAACCTGTTTCCTTGAATGATGCTAAAGTGCCTTCTTAAATACTGTGATTAGTTTGTAGCCCTTATCAAGAACTTGCATCACCTTTGTACAGTGTTAGTCTGGTAGCTAAAAGAGTTTTGTTTTTTTTTTTTTCTCACATGCCAAAATTTCCATTTTGAAAAAGTTCTATCTTCATTGTTATGGAAGTATGAAAATGTAACTTCTGGCATTTCATTAAAATGTGATTTAAGTAAGATAAAACAGTAATGAAAAAGATTTAGGAAGAACAAGGATGCTTAGCGCATCTTTGACTCCTCTGGACATTATTAGGCCGTCGAGTCAAAGGTAATTGCAGCCATTTCTTGTGGGTTTTTTTTTGCTGTCCAGGTGCACAGAAGATGGATGTCCCCACAAGAAGTTTTTTCACACCCGTTTTCTTATGCGAATGAGGCTGACACCAGACTGTTCCAAAATGTTGATCTCAACCTCGTCTGGATATCTTCTGATTTTGCATGACCTTGACCTGAACAAATCTTTAGAAGTTGGCAGCTACCCAATTTTGAGAGCCAGAAGGACTACATCAAGTTCAGGTGAATGGTTGTGGCAGCTTCTGTGACAAAGGTGTATTATGTGATACTCTTAGCAAAAGAAGGCTGTGATGGAGTCAGAGGGGTTCTGCTGAGGAGCTCTTCGGCGCGGCAGCTGCTCTGTTGTTCAGGGGTCACACACATCTGTACCGTTCTGTGGTCTGACCCAGGTGAAGTGTCAGGGTGATTTTTGGTATCCAGACTTCAGCACTATGGGATATAGTGTCTGTGGAATTGTGTCACACCTTGGGCTGGCAGTATCTATTTATTTATTGGCCTTAGTCCTGTAATAAAAGAAACTGAAGCCGTGTTCAGTGGGCTGACTACATGTGAGCTCCAGCGGCTACTGATGACTGTTTTGTAGTGGTGGTGATGCTCTCAACAGTGGCCCTGTAAGAGTCACTTGCTTTGAAATTTCTCTGCTTGCTGCCTCCAGCTTTGTGACGGTAGCAGAGCAAAGTAGTGACAGACTCTTCCATTTGGGGTGTCTGGACATTAAGGGAGTGTTCTGGGGAAAGATTCTTAGGCCAGCTTCCAGCAGTGACAGTGGGTATGAGTGAAGGAGTGCAGCTCTCACCTCACAGTCCCAGAGGAATCTGTTGTGCTGGCAGTTTTTCTGTGTGATGCAGAAAACAGAATAGTACTTTTGGACTATAAACTGAGCTTTGAAAAGAGTTTTCTTAACAAGATGGCTTACCCTTTACTTAACATTTCTAAGGAGGGTTAAGTGAGGGATGTAAGCGTGCTGTACTGAGTTATGTTCGCATGGTTAATGCCATTTGCAGATGTAACATCATCAGGTTCCTCTGGTCCTCGAAGCATTGGTTCACCATGTCACCAGAATGATTCAAGTCCTCTCTCTGAGAAACAGATGTCACGGTCCTCCCAGCGAGAAGGTAGGAAAAGATTATTTGAAAAAAAAAAATAGAATAAGTCACGTACTTTGTCTCATTGTGTCCAGGAGAGGTCAAGAGTATGGTGGTGAAAAACTGTGTGTCTCAGACTTTTAGAAGAATAGTGTCGCTGTGACTTCTGTTAAACCAGTGAATATCATTGCATGCTGAATGCTGCAGGTCCTGTCAGTTTTTTTTCCAAGAAATATGATAACAGCAACAGAGTTTTGTATTAGAACATTAATGGTATGGAGAGGTGATCCCTTTCCTTTGTGTTTTCTCCTACCTAGCTGCAGAACTATGAAAACTGATGGTTGTCATTAACAGGCTTTCTCTGAATCTAGGTTACGCTTTCAGAGAGTCTGTGTGAACTTTGCACATGATTCACAAAGTATTTGCCATTTAAAACAAGTGTGATGTTAATGTTATAGCTGCTCGCAGCTGAGATTTGCAGAGCTATTTGTGAAAGAGGGAGACTTACCTGGATGCCAGCACATGATTTATCTGTGAAAACCATTCCAGGGGTGAGGGGGAGAAGGGAGACAAGCTGTATACAGCTGAGCAGACTTTGGATAGGATTTGGGAAGGATATCAAACAAGGTTGAGAATTAATAGTTCTTACAGAAAACCCCACTCTTTAGATTTCTTTATAATGAACAGCATATGTGTGGAAAGTTAATTCTGACAGTTCACAATATGAGGTGATCGAATTCAGGTCTTGGGAGGCAAATTTCAAAGAAGCAGCTATCTGACATCAGAACTGAGTGCACTGGCATTAACCTCAGTGTTTTGTAAAACCTCTTTTGATTTATCCTTTTGTAAAAGTGCAGACTTTTCTAGGAGCCAGATACAAGCATCAGACATTTGACCCAGTGTCAGCAGTAGAGCGATGAGAGGTGAATATCAATGTACAGACTTCACTGAGCCTCACGGTTGACTTCCCCTTCTAGGTGGATCTCCTAGAAATAGTTTGGAGGTCCTGACACCAGAGGTTCCTGGAGAAAGAGATCGAGGCAATTGCATTACGTCACTACAGCTACATCCCAAAGGGTGGGCTACCCTTCTTCGGTGCTCAAGTAATACAGATGACCAGGAGGTAAAACAAATATGATGCTTTAAAAAAAAAAAAATAGTTGAGTAAGATATATAAATCATACAACTGCATTGACATTTTCTTGTTTTGGGGTAAATTTGCATTTGAACAAACATTTTAGCTTACAAATGCATTGATTTTACATCAAGATTATGAAATTTTCTTCCTTCTATTTTTAATGACCTCAGATGACCTCAGTACTCTCGTTGCCCAGCTTTTTCACAGAAGTTTTATAGCTCACAGCTCTGTTGAAAATTTTTAAACAGTAGTTGCACTGCCAAATACAAGACTTAAAAATATATACCTGACAACATACTAGAGATGGGAACTTGGAAAAGGCAGGGAATTAGAGAGCTGTCTACTGGTGAACATGGTTTAAGTTGAGCAGAGAAGTTATCTGAATTCTTCAAGTGCCTGTGTAATGTTTTCTACCTCCACTGGTGCTGCCAGGACAGAGGACTCCTCCTGTGCCAGTGAACGCTTCCCAGAGGTTCCTTCTCCTGCGCTGCCGTGAAAAAAATCTCATGGCATATCTGCATCTGCTTAAAGCTGATACACTGTGGGTCTGAACAGGATGAACTCCAGGGATGTTTATGTAGCTTCAGACTGCCTTGGTCTCAGCTCTTATCCTAAAACTCTGCAACTTAAAATAAAGGAGATATTGGTGATCTTCCTGGCAGAATCCACTTCAGCCCTTTCTTTGAAGTCCTGAGTCACACAAGACCAGCTGCAGCTCACCTGCACCTTGCAGATTTCACTCTTTGAAGAACTGATGGTGGACTTCTAAGGCCAGGACTGGATGATGTTTTCCCACATCTTGTTTGTGAAACGTCTCATAATAGCTGCAATATTGCACTGGGGCTGTGTTTTAGGCACTCTGTAATGCTCTTGGGAATCATGAAAACCTTCTTTGTGGAGTATCGACAAAACGCAAAAGCCTGCTGGTTGTGTTTGGGAACGCTTGCTTTTGAAGAAGTAACTTCCGGGTTAACTCAAGTTCACTTAAAGGCCAACCAGAGCCTTCAGAACATGAGGATACCTCCAGGTGGTCCTCTTGCAAATGCTTTTTTTTTTTTTTCCTAGGGCTATTTCAAAGTTACTGCTCTGACAGTTGTGCAGACCACTCTGTTTTCAAGAAACAGAGGTTTTATGTTTATTTTCCAAAACCACAAAGAATTCATTGGATACTTGACCAGTAGTAAACAGTTCTCTTAGTTTGATGGCTAATGGATATTGGGATTGATCTGGTTTACGGTTTGGGGTTTTGTTTTGTTTTTTTAAGGAAGCAACCCTTCATAGTGGTAACCTCTTAGAGATGTGGAAGGGACTGAAGGGAAGCTTAGCAGACTTGATACAAATTTTAATGGTGGTTCTGTAAACTTACAATCAAATTTCTATACGACACAATGCTTTGAAAATGCAAATATGATATTGAGTTAATTGATACTGATGATTGACTCGGGTTTAATTTCAGATAGTCCTAGCATCAGCCTCAGTAGCTTCTGGTAATGCTCATTATTATTGTTCCCTTTGTATTTCTTTCAGTAGAATACATGGGACAAAACTAAGAGCACTTCTTCTGTCTTGTAGCTGAAATTGCATCTTTCAACGTGATATAAACTTTGTCATAGAGCTGCTTTTGCACTTGGTTTGACATTAGGTAACTAAATTACTCATTAAAACTCCTGCTGTCTTCACAGGTAATAAGCTGGCTATAGAGCTGTTCCTAACATCCCTTCAAAATCCGTTTCTCCTGTTCCAAGATTTCTTTCCTTTTGAAGTTAAGGGCACAAAATGCCAGTGATCAGTTGTAAATTGCAGACTGAGTTCTGCTTTACTGTAAATTTCATTTAAATGTACTAAATCAGAGCAAATACCTGGCTAAAGGATTAGGCTTTGCTCTTTCCAGGTAAAAACTAGATTTGAAACTAGATTATGTCTCACATCCATTTAATTAAAATGCAGCTTTGATGGTAGACAGCTGTTTTGCTTGCACAGTTCTAAGAGGAGGAGATGCCAAGGGACTGGCCTGTTCAGTAGAGGCTTTTGAAAGTGTAGATAAGAATAGCATTGGTTGTTCCTGTGGTACTCTCTTAGGGTACCATGGGAAGGAGTGGGAATTGGCAGTGCTTTACTCTTTCAGTGTTCCTTTCTCTGCCTCTCCCTCTAGTGGACTTGCGTCTATGAATTCCAGGAAGGAGCCCCTGTGCGCCCCGTCTCGCCGCGTTGTTCCCTGCGATTGACTCATTGCATAGAAGAAGCCAATGTGGGCCGGGGCTACATCAAGGAACTCTGCTTCAGTCCCGATGGCCGGATGATTTCCTCCCCACATGGCTTTGGAATCCGCCTGCTGGGGTTCGATGCACACTGCAGTGAACTCGTTGACTGTTTGCCCAAAGAAGCAAGTCCCCTGAAAGAAATCCGTTCCCTGTACTCTCACAACGACGTGGTACTGACAACCAAGTTCTCTCCAACACACTGTCAGATTGCCTCGGGGTGCCTTAGTGGACGCGTTTCTCTCTATCAGCCAAAGTTCTAGGCACATCTTGCATCAGCAGGACCTTCAGATGTTTGTGGGTTTTACTTCAGTTTAGTTGAAGTGTGTTCTTTCCGAAATCTCCGCGTCAGATACGGTCATAGTTGCTATGATCGCTGAACACAGCAGTGGAAGAGGTTTCCAGCCCAGCACTGCACGCGTTCACACGCTGCATCCACCAGTCTTGCTTCCACGTGCTGTGGTTTCAGCCTTCCAAGCAGACCTCTGCTCCTGCTGATCCTGTGCCATCAAATCATTGTTCTGGTTTGTTTGTACCACAATACTTGTTGATGTTGTCCTTCACTGCAGCTTGAAGCAGGCTGTTTGAAACGAAGTAGAGGGGGCAAGGGATAGCAGTTCATCCCAGACTTGCCCAGGCTACGGATATGATGCTTCCTCGTTCCAAAGGAGCTGGACTTCTTCACATATACTTCCTCAGCCTTTCCTGTTGCTCAAAGTACTCATTTTTTTTTATATATATATTAATTTGTTTGAGATTGCTGAGGAAAGTGAGTCAACTTCATGCAATGTTTTGCTGTAGTTAGAACACTTTGTTTTCTGTGATTGCAGAATTTATTGCCAGAAGGAGGAGGTTGTGGATAGAGACGTAGATACATTATTTTTTTTCCTCAGAAAATTTAGTAGGAGAAGACTGGGGCTGGGGAAGCAGGAGCTCAGCAGGCAAAGACACTGCCCTGTAACCACTGCAGACCAGCAGTGTGGATGTTCCGTACAACCGGGGTGTGCTGGGTCAGCCTCTTAGGCAGCTTTGACTCCTCAGCCACCAGCATTCCTCTTGCAGAGGGTTTTCTACATCAGTGGTGTGAACTTAGCACTGTAGAATTTTCTGCTGATGTTAAGGCTGTGTCCCGCCTGAGTGTTCTTCCTCACCTCGCCCGCACCATTGCCATGAGAGGAGTGTGTCTAGGATGTGTCTGTAGTGTCACCAGATAAGCCTTTCTAAGCCTTTCTTCACATGTACTGGCTTGGGAACAGGCTGAAAGGATGCCTGTCTACAGTAAGATCTGCTTGGATTTAACCGGGCTTATCGTAAGATTTGAAACACATTCATGTTCACCACTAAATCACATATTTCAGTACAAATTGCCCCTCAAGTTAATGTAGCTAACCTTGTAAATGCAGTTATTTCAGTCTTCTACAGCCATCTCAGTTTATAACATCCTAATCACTTACATGTTCCAAGATATTTATATTCCCCCCCCCCCCCCCCAGTATTTTGCTAAGGTTTTGGTGACAAATCCCACACTGAACCCAGTGGGAAAGTTTACCTAAAAAGGACTGTGACATTCTGGTGTTCAGATTCACTATCTTTGGCTCAACAGAGTATGCTTTTTCAAAGTTAACTCTTACCAAGCCTTTTGCAAAATACGTGTTTGGGGAAAAAGACGACATCTGTGAAGATGAGATAGCTGGAAACGCATCAGCCTGATGATCATCTTGTAGTTTTGGATTTGTGCAGTAGCATACTCCAGGTGTTGGTGGAGAAGACTGAAACTTACAGCTCCTCTGCTTTATGTGAAAAGAATCCTAAATTTCCTCTTTTGGAGAACAAAACCTTCAATATTGTCTGTTTTGTAATCTGAGCACTAGTTGATTACTGCAGCATTGGGTTTTCATGATCTTTAACAACTGACTGCTAAAGGACTGCATTCCAGTAGTCAGGAATGCACAGCTGAAAGACTTCCTGCTGTTTGGTGAAAGACCTAAACTGTCTTCTACTGGGTGTTTAACAGAAGTGCTTGGTGGTGGCCTCTCAGTAGAACATCATCCCAGCTGGAGGAAGAAGAATATTTTTTTAAGTAAATATACTCAGTTAACTTAAAATGCAAATAAACGGCCAAAATGGTCTTGGAGAGTAGGTCACAGATTGAAGTGTCTTCTGACCAGGTCTGTTGTTGCTGCAACTGTTGTCTTCAACTCGAAAGCAGACCGATGAAAATGTAAATGAAGAAATGTCCCTTGCTCTCTAAACCACTGGCTCTTGAGTTTAAACACTTGTACCTTTGAATGCTTTTGGAACTTTTAAGTGGCCTAAGGCATGAAAGATGGGGGTAATGAGTGAATGAGTAAAATGTTCAGGGTGTACCTGAGACCTGTCAGAAACACATCATGTGGTTGGCACCCAGCTCCTGTCAGGCTGTGGCCCTGCCCCTGGGGTAGCTCGGTGTGGCTGGGGTGTGAAACAGTGCCGGGGGGCTTCCCTCACCTGGGACTGGAAGCAGTGGAAATAAAGCATGCAGGAAACTTGGGGATGGCTGTGGAACACAAGATTTTTATGCAAAGGAGAAAATAAGCTACAAGGGGATTTTAACTGGCCAAGCTCTGTGCAAAAAAAAAACCCACAACAGCAGCAGTGTGTGGCAATCTTGGGGATTCTGTGTTTTTGCCATTAGTCTGGTGAAAGTGCAAAGCTTCCGGTTCCTGCAGTATTTGGAATTGGAGCACAGTGTGTCTGAACACTCCAGTTTCCCAGCACTCCCCTGTATTAGAAGGCGTGGCCTGTTTGTAATCCAGTCTCTCCTGCTTCCCTGCGCTGGGTACAGTGGCTTTTCCCACAAGCACTCACCCTCCCTGCCTCCAGGCTGCTGTTTTCCTAGCCTGTTTAGTGTTTGACGTGATCAAAGGGACTACAGGTAACATTTCGAAACCTGGAACACTTCTCACAGACTTGAAACACATTTGTTCTGGAGGCTGTCACAGTGCAGCCCCTGTTCCCGGCGTGATGAAGAAGCACCCATGGAATAAAAGCTGCCCATGGGTCCATGTGCTTGCGTGTTTGTTGCCATGGCTGGTTGTGGTTTTCCCTATCAGAAATTCCTTGAGCTGGTAGATTACTCGTGATTTTGATTCTATGCCTGTTAATATGCACTGAGTGTTACTGTTTTAATTCTACCTCATGATGTGCTGTTTTTCACAAGAGCTTTGTGCTGGAATGCTGGACATTGACTTCTCTGTGTAACGAGCGGTTGCTCCGAAGCGAGACATGTGGTCACATCCAGGCACCCAGGGTGTCCCGAGCAGCCCTGCCCAGCGCTGGGAGCGGGTGCTGAGTGGGCGCAGGGGGCTGGTGCTGCAGGCTGACCCTGACCTGCACGAGGGTCTGACGAGCTGCTGGTGCTTTTGTCACCTGTCCCACGGATGCATGTTAGGATGGATTCTGCCCATGGATGCTGTAGAAGCATTACCTAGTTCTTCTGGTTACAGTTGTAGTAAGTTTGAATTAGAGTAAGTAGGTAAGCTTAGATTTTGATAATTTGATTACTCCTTTTCAAAATACTTGGACGTTTTCCATCAACGTAAACCTCTTTTTCCTGTGAAGTTCATGTAACACTGAAACGCATTCAGTAGTTTATAACTGATAGGCCTTACGGTTGCGTCTTGGTGGAAGGAGTGATTTTCAGTGGTGTTTCTGAATAATATTACCTTGCCTTATTGAAAGAATGAAATAATTTGTCAATGAGCTTTGGATTATTTCTAGCTAGTGGAAAAAAAAAAAAGGTTTATCTTCCTGTTACGTTTAAAAGACGAATTCTTAACCTTCCAGTACTATTTCTGATTGTTAGAAGCAAATGTAAAAATACATTTCAAATGGTGGGTGAAAGATTGCGCTAACAGCAGAGTTGCTTATAGCAGAGGTTTCTCTAAACTGGTTTGCTTTGGGCTGCTCAAGTGTTGCATCACTTCACTCGATAAATTTTACTGTATTTCTGCTGAGGGCAGAGCTCTCTTGGACTGTGAAACGTGCAGCGTGTTTTCTAAACGCGTGGTTTCATCCATTGACTTCTATAGGCACAGAACTCCTCTGTTCGCAGCGTGGCTGGTCAGCATAGGCAGGTGAACTGTGTAGTTAAGGTGTGTGAAGGAGTGCCAGCGTACAGCCGTGCCTACAGGAACCAAACCAGTGTCTGAACCCTTTTGTAACAGCCCGGTGACCGTGTGTTGTGGGAGTGAATGCGTTTGCTGAGTGTTCCGTTAGAGGTCAGTCTGTAAATCACCGCAGCGCGGTTCGATGCGTGTGGGGAGGGAAAGGGGCGTTAACGGGACTGTCCGGCGACACGGCTGCGTGTGCTGTCTCTGTGCCAGGGGGTGTGCTTTTCAGTGTACGTACACACAGCACCAGTTCAGGGAAACTGTCACCTCCACACACAGCTATTGGGGATAGGAGGAGAAGCAGTGCAGGCAGTCACACACACGCTTCTCTTTGCACTCTTGGAGTCTTGGTAAGGACACTTTGATTGCCTACTTCTACCGGAATTAGAATGTAATCATCAGGTTTTCCTGGGGTCCGGAGAGAGGTGGAGGATGGTTGATTTTAGTGGGGATATTTGTTTGGTTTGTTGGTGTTTTGGTTTTTTCTTTTTTTTTTTTAAATTTTGGTAACACAGTTGTGAAGAAGGTCCTGATACCATAAAACATGGGTCTGTTGCTCTATGGAATCTGAACTCTTGGGAAAAGGAAATACACTTGCCAAATGGAAGCTTAAAAAATCTAGTTTACAAGACTAAACAGTTGGAGTAAAAGGAGAAAGTCAACAGCCCATAATATTTTTGTCCTGCAGGAAAATAGAAACTTCTCATTTCCTGATCTTAGTCAAAGGTGCATTTTCTTAAGCACTATGTATCTTAAGTTAACTATAATGTTTTTAATACAAGAACAAATTGTGCATGTAGAATATTTTGAAATACCTGAGATTTCATAGTAAAAATTGTAGCCTTTTAATACAATATAGAAATATCAGAACTGCTCTGAAAATATTGTACTTACAGCCGTACAGTAACTTACTATTTGTGGACAGTTTCTCTTGCTTGCATAATAAATTAAACATTTAATAATTCAATGAATTAAAATCTATTTTACTGTATTTATCTTACACTGAGCTCTGTTCTGTAACACTTGCTGGTTCTTGCCTGCTCCCCACAGCTTAGGAGGAAAAAAAAACAGCACTTGGAGCCAAACAACCTCTTGTCTCTCTCCCTCCTTGGGTTTCTTTGCTGCTGTCCTCAGGCTTGTGAGAAAAAAACAGCTCATGAAGCCTGGAGAGCAGGACTTGCTAATTACAAACTAGGTGTAATTAACCACTCCACTGCCTGAGGGGTACCGGGCTCCTTTTGTTCCATCTGCAACCCCCGAAGGCAGCGTTGCTGTTCTGGAGGAGCCTGGCAGTGCTGAGCAGGCGACTGCCCACAGGGGAGCATCCCTGAATGGGAAACTGCCCCGCGTACTCCGTGTGGATCGCGGTTCCGCCACGGATCGCAGTGCCTGCGGCACAGGGCCGAGAGTGACGCGCTGACCTGTTACACTCCAGTGTGTGGAAGGTAAAGTTTGGGCCCCGGTGAAGGCACTCACCGTTAGGCAGCATGAGAACAGCATCTGCACAACCCCACCCGGCCTCAGCGTGGCTGAGGAGTGTACGGATGTGGTGGTGTCATGCGGAACAGACCATGCACACGAGGCTCTGTGCGCTCTCATGCTTCCCTGCTGTTGTGTTTCCTGCAAATGAGGCCTTGATGCAGGCAGGAGAACATCACACCTGGGTTTTAATTGGAAGATGGTGTATGGGCCATTGCAGAAGAATTGTGAGGAGACTGGGCGATGTGCCCTGCTCAGACTTCGCATGCTCTGGTGTCAAATGTGCTGCTGTTCAGCAACTTGAATGTAAACAACATCCCGCACCTGGCTTCACTGCTCACCAACCACATCAATACAGGAATAGTAGCCAGGCCACTCCACTGCTTGCACGCACTGATCCTGCACCCCCCTAACACAGCAGAGCTAAGAAATACCAGGCCCTGCGCTCCTCGCCAGGGGCCACAGCGCGGTGATGCCAGAGACACTTCCCAGTTGCTGTGAACCCCTGCTTGGCCATTGCTGGGGAGCCCTGGGCAGATGGCGAGGAAGTAAATTCCTGTTTTCTGGCCCTGTATTGTATTGTTCCTGTGTATTCCAACCTGTCCCTTACAGATGGGTCTGAGCTGGGGTAAAGGAATACACGCCAAGCAGCTGAGGAAAAGGAGTGCACGTTGTTGCCCTGCTTGGCTATAAAGGCAAGGCTATAAAGAGCTGCTGCCAGTTCTCAGGCCTGCATGTCACAGACCCTGCTGTAGTGCTTTTCCATCAAGTTTTCCTCCAAATGAGACAGGAAAGCTCAGTATCTGACTGAACCTCTTACCCATGCACCAGCCTGGTCTGTTGCCACCCCCAGAGCAGGCGCTGGTAGGCAGTCTCTACCCTGCCTGAAATCGTTCGCTGCATCCTGTTTACCTACTCTGATGCTGCAAAAATGCCATCTGGGCTCATCAGTACTTGAGGCTTTCTCTTGTCCCCACATTATACACGGTGCAGTATCACAGTATCACAGTATCACAGTATCACAAGGTTGGAAAGGACCTCCAAGATCATCGAGTCCAACCTATAACCCAACACTAACACCAACACCAACCATCATCTAAACCATGGCACTCAGTGCCTCATCCAGTCTCCCCTTAAACACCTCCAGGGTCGGTGACTCCACCCCCTCCCTGGGCAGCCCATTCCAATGGCCAATCACCCTTTCAGTGAAGAACTTTTTCCTCACATCAAGCCTAACCTTTCCCTGACAAAGCTTGAGTCCATGCCCTCTAGTTCTGTCACCCGAGAGAAGAGACCAACCCCTGCCCGACTACAACCTCCTTTTAGGGAGTTGTAGAGAGCAATGAGGTCTCCCCTGAGCCTCCTCTTCTTCAGACTAAACAGCCCCAACTCCCTCAGTCGCTCCTCGTAGGGCTTGTGCTCCAGCTCCTTCACCATCTTCGTTGCCCTCCTCTGAACACACTCCAGCATCCTGACATCTTTCCCAAACTGGGGGGCCCAGAAATGTACACAGTATTCAAGGTGAGTAAATGAGGGGGAAAAGCTGTCTCTCCAGTTATTGAAGAGATGTGATGGTATTAGTTTCTGAGAAAATCCTGGCTGGCCTATCACACCCAGACTGACCCGTGATGTTCATTTCTCAGCTATTACCAGAGCCTCTCACCTTTTCAGTCATTTCAGAACTCCTGAGTGCTTTGCCCTGATATTCATTTACTTTCCCTGTGTTCTTTGCCCCCTGCCAAAAAAACCCTTTATTACTTGATTAGCATAAAGCAGGTATACAAGGTCTCTGGAAAAGAACTGCGCCTCAAGGGACAGAGAAGTGTTTTGTGTTATTGCTCTCCTTTGCTCAAAGCATTCACTACCCAAAGTCTGGCTCTGTAGCCTTGGCAGTATTCCTGTTACCACTGCTGGTGGACCTCCTTCTCCCTTCTTTAGCTGGAAATGATTGTTGTGGTCCACCAAGAACAAGAATCAAGGCTGCAGCAATGGTTTTTAATATCCTGCTGTAGAGGTTGGCCAGATGTGGCAGAGCCCCAGCTGCACGTTTTCAGAGAAGGCAGCACCTGAGAAGTGGCCATTCAGGCAACCTCCAGGTTTAGTCCCCCTTACTCACTGATGAGACAGGGCAAGGAAACACTACGGGATCTGGGCTAGTAGTGGACAGGTGCAGCTGGATTCAATGATCTCAAAGGTCTTTTCCAACCAAGTGATTGTATGATTCCATGATCCCACTCCAGAGCTACCCCTCGGAGAAGAGTGCTGCCCAGCCAGGGAAGATAACCAGGGCCAAGGCCAGTTGTCTCCAGCACACTTTTTCCTCTCACTGCTTGCAGTAACACTGCTGTGCACACGGGACAGCTGCTATCTGGGCTTGGACTGAAGATCCAGTCTTTCCTGAGCATCCAAGTGTCCCTCATGCTCTTAAACAGTAACTGCCTCCCGTAAGAACAGAGCAGAGGCAGCCTGCTTGGAGTCAGTTTGTTAAGACTGAAAGCAATCTTGAAACTCACCTGAGCAGAGTGGTTTTCACATTAGCTGAGGCACCACAATGCCTTCTGTGCTCTCTTCCTGCACTGGAAATAGGTCCTGCTTAGTAAGTGACCTATTCCCTCCTGCAGTAACTCGTGTGCCCCAACTCACTGCACCCCTCTTCCCTGCGATCCCGAGTGTCTGTCCTACACACCAAACACCCGCACACAGCTCCTTTGACTGTGCTGTGGAGCTGCCAGAGGTCACAGAGCAAAGCACAGCTCTTGTCACAGCAGAACTGCAGTGCTCTCCCTCTGGCCATGTCACCAAAGCAGAGACCAGGACTGCACTCCTTTCTGGTACAGCAATGCCCTCACCAGGTAAACTCCTACCCGCAGCACTTCATACTTCCCAACGCTGGCGGAGTACACAGTATCTTCCATGGAGAAACAGGATGCAAATTTCTTTATTCCAAGGACTGATTACAAAAAAAAGTACACTGATAAAAATCAGATTCTGCCAGTAACAAACATCAAGTAAACATTTTATTGAAATGCAGATAATCACAACATTGGGATACAAGAACGCGCATTTGTGCCTGGCTGATTTTTGACTGAAGCTAGGGAATATATTATGATTATAACAGTGATTAGAATCAACATTTGAAGACAGTTTATCAAATGGAAAACTCAAAGTAATACCCACTCCAAAACTCCTGAAAAGACCCATTCAGACCAGTTGCTGAAAGCTTTCTTGGCCCCTCATCATCCCAAGTGTTTTTTTTATATGTGGTTTCATAAAATAAAGTCCCCCAGGAGAAGCAAGTGCTTTCTGTTAAGACCCTCACTTGGTCTATGATCATGCTTGCTCTTTCGTCCCTTTCTCTAAGGCCTGAAGTCCTACAACTCTCAATTCCCAAGTCCGTAAGACAGAACGCCGACTTTCTGCAAGTCTTTTCCAATACCCACCTACAGAAGTCCTTGCACATGTCTCCAAATGCTGTCTTTCCCACCTAGCTGTTTTTAAGGTTATCTTTGGCTGTTGTCTCTTCTACATGTACAGACCTCCTCTGAGGCTGGCAACACCCAGAGACCTGTCATGTCCACGGTGCTGTTCATTTCCGTCTGACAGAGCTGTCAAGAGTACACATCAAGTCAGCAAAACTCCCAAGTTTCAGACAAAAAAAAATCCCCTTGTGATCCATTACTCCACAGCGCAAATGAAACAGAAGTAATATTTGCAGGAGACAAGATACCTCAGTATGAAAGAGCTGTGTTTGTGAACTACTTTCACAACGGCAGGAAGCTGAACTATTCCATGAGCGTTACGGAAAGGGCCATCTTCTTTCTGGCCCCACAGCAACAGAAAAATATGCAATGCACACAGAAAAAAAGGCGGACCAAATTCCACGTTTACAAGCAGAAGGTTTTTCAACAAGGAAGGACACTTTAAAGCTCTAGTAGGTTTGCTGTTTAATTCCTTCCACTTTTCCCTTTTCTCATGAAGGCACACACGCACGTATGCACACACAGAGATCCCATTTTTAACTGGAGTCTGCTTACACCAAAGTGAAACATTCAGTAACTGCTCTTAAGCTGGAACGTTCACCTTAAAGCCAAGCATAGAACAGCTGGCAGAAGAGTTTGCGCAGGCTTGGTGCGAGCTTGAAGTTCTCAACTTGTCATCCTCATCTGCATCTGTCCTTTTAGCTTTAGACAACAAGGAGTACTTAGGACCCCAAAACATTTGAAAATGCAGTTCTTAAATTGAGATTTTGAAGTTTATCAGGCAAGGGAATCGATTTTCATCAGCCCCTCCTTGATTTTCACGTTCTACAATGCGGACAGTTCTACAATGTGGAGCACATTCCACCATGGAGCGTTAAGAGACTTTGGGAGTGATACAGAATAAGCCGCTGGACTAGTGGAAGTTTGTGGGTTTCTTAAAACCTTGTATTTCTCTAGTAGCTCCATTATGGGTAAACTCGCCTGCCAGCAAATAAATACTTTTAAAAGTTCATCTTAATTGCACCAAGGTTCAGTTGCATCACCATTCACTCCATAAATATTGAAGGCCAAGTCTAATTACCTCTCATAGCACGCAGGCCCTGTTCCCTGGGACTAAGCACCATCGCCTGTGCCAACACCCAGATGAACAGAACGCTGACGGAAGGCAGTGGTTTCACAACAGCTTTAGCAGAAACTCATAGGTTGCATTAATTATGCCCCAGGACAGGAGAGAGCGGTGGTAATTCAGATGGGCTCCTCTGAAAAGGTGGATCAGTTTTCTATCGCGTTCCAGCCAGATCTTCACAAAGACTTCAGAGAAGGACTGAAATTCACCACCAATTTGAGCCTGCATGCGAGTTTTCACAACATTCACTGGGAAAAACAAGAACCCCAGCATGGCACCCAGCAGCCCTCCGCAGATGAAGTCGTTGACCAAATGAGTGCTGTAAGAGGTCGCCTCAGGCAGACACTGTTTGATAGGTCCCCGCAGCCCGAAGAAGAGTGCGTTACTGGGCCCATTTCGGAGCAGAATAGGCACCAATCCCCGATAATATTCTCGCACCCCATAGGCTTTCAGTACCTTGAAGGCCTGGTAAGTGTTTGTAAATTTATCGTGGTGTTTGTAGTCCTGAAGCAAAGTCTGAACGCGCTCAAAGGGTGTAAGAACAGCTTCCGTGGTCCCTGCAAGCACTGCTGCCATACTGCGAGTCAGGAGCTCCGGAGCACTCACATGCCTGTGGAGCAGGGAGGAGAAATCTTCGTACAAGCCAAACATCAGAGCCAGTGTGGTCGTTTTCTGCATTAATGGAGGAAGGATGCCGCGATAGAGGTTGCGAATGCCGTCCTTCTGCAGCTGGTGTACTGCATCCTTTGTTTTCAAACCATACAGCTGCTGTCGAAAGAGGACCTTCTGGATGGGGAAAGTGACTGCTATGTTTGTGAAGGCCGCACAGTAGCCACAGAGATAATGTTTACCAGAGGTAGCCATTATGTCGTTCCTTAGATACTCCTTTGAACTCCTTAGAGCAGAACCTTCTGAATCCATTACACTGTGCTTCTTACAGCAGTATGTCTCGGTTCTCCTTCCCTGTATCAAAAAAGAGAACAATGAACATGAACAGAGCTGCAGGTGGACGTGCAGCTTTTTTGACACTCATGAATCATTCAAACAGCACCTGGCATCCTACATCCAAGGAAAGCCTGTAAAGTTCAAAGGAGGAAAGTCACAAAGGCTAGATCTGATGGATGTTGCTCTGTTTTCTACTCAAGTCTCAGAGACCTAAGAAAGCAGCAGCTTTTCCCCCTGTATATTTTCAAATGAAAACACAAATAAACTGTGATATGAACTCCTCAAGTGCTACATGACAGCTGGCCAGAGGAAGCTTCCAATTTAGACTTCCTTATTCCCTGTGCCAAGGAGTTCAAACAGGGAAAGGTGTGCTCTCACACTATCAGGATGGTGGTAGTAGCGACAGGAGAGTGTAAGAAAAAAAACAAGAAGAAACCAAATACAGGCAGCAGCGTTACAAATTCTGATAATTCCTCTCAGCCTTCCCTTGTTGCAGAAAGCAACAGGTATTCAAGCAACAGTTTGCCGTGGTTTAACCCTGCCGGTAGCTGAGCACCACATGGCAGTCGCTCACTCTCCTGCCCTGGTGGGGAGAACAGGAACAAAGTAAGGAAAACTCAACCCAAGTAAAAATAGTTCAATAATGTAAACATTTATTAAAAAATATGGTAAAAAAACATCACAGAGAGGACAATAAATCCCAGCAAAGCACGTGATGCCAATGAAACCATGGACTGGGTGGTGCCCAGCCAGTCCAAGCTGCAGCCCCCCAGCCTCCCACCAGTCTCATTGCAGAGCAGACGCCGTTTGGGGTGGGAGATCCCTTGGGGCAGCAGGATCTGCTCTTCTGGCTGTGTCTCCGTGCCCCAGAATCCTTGTGCACCCCAGCCTCCTTGCTGCTTGGGGTGGTGAGGAGCAGAAAAAGCCTCAACACTGTGCATGTGCTGCTCAGCAGTGACTGAAACATGTGTTACCAACACTGCAGCACCAACCCAAAACGCAGCCCCATACAAGCTGCTGTGAGGAAAATTAACTCTGTCCAGCCAAAACCAGCATACAATTGTCATCACAGGCTTAAACTGAACTACAGGAACTCTTCTAACAGAGTTTGAAGATTTCTGGCAGCTGCAGTCTGATCCACACAGCATTCTCCAGTGCTGAGAAGTACCAGACCCGGAGCCTGCCTGGACCTGAGGTCGGCAGGACACATCCTGGGACAGTTCTACCAGGTCACACAGAGAAGTATTAAAGCACCCATCACTTGGTAACACTTGTCTGTCATTTAAAACCGGATTACTTACTCCATAGTTACATAAAGCTGGTTTTATAGCAAATCAAAACCTTAACTTCCATTAAATCAGCAGCAGTTGTGGAAGGGGAGGAGGTGGATTGCGAACTACAGATACTCCCTGCCAGCTATAAACATGAGATTTCTGTGATTTCTAAATGCTCTTTAGGGCTAATGCCCCTGCTTGGCATGATGAACTGCTTCTCAAGGTGCAGCCACAGGCTGCTGTGTGCAGAACGCATAGCAGAGGTTGTACAGAAACAACCTACATTGCTTAAAGCAACCCAAAAGATCATTGTGACCAAGTACACAATTTACTTTTAAAACAAATCATGTACACACCTAGGCTTTTCTCCTAAACTTACACGCTACCTAATCCAGGTCTGGAAAATGCAAATGCCACCTCATACAAAGATGAAGTGTTTCTGTCAATAGAAGAAGCAACATCAGATGGGGATTCACATTCCATGGTTCACACACCACTGCATGTACGCTCCAGTCTGGAGTTTTATTCCGACTGCTGCAGCTCTACTTGTATGTACTGAAAAGGCTGCGCCTGGAGATCACAGTAACACAGTATCATAAGGTTGGAAAGGACCTCTGAGATCATCAAGTCCAACCTATAACCCAACACCAACACCAACCATCATCTAAACCATGGCACTCAGTGCCTCATCCAATCTCCCCTTAAACACCTCCAAGGTTGGCGACTCCACCCCCTCCCTGGGCAGCACATTCCAAGGACCAACCACCCTTTCAGTGAAGAACTTTTTCCTCATATCAAGCCTAAACTTTCCCTGAAGAGTCCATGCCCTCTAGTTCTGTCACTGGTCACCTGAGAGAAGAGACCAACCCTTGCCTGACTACAACCTCCTTTTAGGGAGTTGTAGAGAGCAATGAGGTCTCCCCTGAGCCTCCTCTTCTTCAGACTAAACAGCCCCAGCTCCCTCAGTCACTCCTCATAGGGCTTGTGCTCCAGCCCCTTCACCATCTTCGTTGCCCTCCTCTGGACACTCTCCAGCATCCTGACATCTTTCTCAAACTGGGGGGCCCAGAACTGTACACAGTACTCAAGGTGAGGCCTGACCAGTGCCCAGTACAGGGGGACGATAACTTCTCTGGTCCTGCTCACTAAATGTGCTGGTCTTAGACAAGGGACTAAGCCAATTCTACTAATGGAGCAGGGCAGAGCCTCAACAGGGACAACACCCCTCAGATGACTCAGAAGGCCTTTACAAGTCATTGTTCAAGTGGGCTGCAGCTTCCCACAGCCAAAACATATTTTTCCCTCAAATTGAACTTGTAGTAAATAAAAACTAAAATTGAGAAAAAAAAAAAGAGTGAAATATTCAGTTCTGGGTGCAGCTGTTGGCTCTGTCCTGCAGGGAAGCACTGAACACTGCAGTGACACTTGAGTAAGGAAGCCATATGCTTCTGAGTTGGGAACTCGCAAGCACCATGCACAAGTCTTCCCTGAAGTGTTTCTGATAGAACTCCTGTCTTCAAACACTACTGCTAAGGCTTGTGCCACCTACAATTGCTAAAGCACAGCAGGCACATCATCAGAATTTAACATAAAAGAAACGGTTCTGAAGAAAAGTGAAGCTTTGTATCCACGGCACTGCCCATGCGTACAAACCCTGCAGCTGCTACCACATCCCGTTCATGCACAGATGCTCCCCTCAACCCAGAGGGGAGCTCTCAGAGTGTTCTGAGCAAGAGGAACACAGACCTTTTGGACACACTGTTACCAGACCACAGGTCTGTACCATGAGGGCTCCCACGGTCTCTATTCCCTTGCATGCACACCCAGCGATTTCAGAGGACTTCAGCCCATTTACCTGCTGACACCACCAAGGCCTTCAAAACAGTGGCACGTGACCTACTGGGTGAGAAAAATACAAGGGATGGAACAGAGAATGAAGATAAGGATGTTTGTTATCTGATATTGACACTCTGGTTTGAAATAAACCGTTATGGGCGGCTGTTCCATCCTCAACAGTCAGCAGTTTCCTGGGTTCTGTGACAATGTCTCTGTACTTGTAACACTGGTGAGGGACCAGCGTCTGCAGTCACCCCAAAGGCTGTGGCACAAGTGTCCTACATGGGGAGTCACAGAGAGTCAGAGTCACTGAGGCTGGAAAAAAAACTTTGAGATCATTGCATCCAACACTAAACCTAACACTGCCAACTCCAACACTAAACCATGACCCTAAGTGCCACATCCACGTGGCTTTTAATTTCCTCCAGGAATGGGGACTCCACCACTGCCCTGCACAGCCTCTGCCAGTGCTTGACAACCCTTTCTGTGAAGCAATTTTTCCTAATATCCAATCTAAACCTTCTCCGCACAACTTTAGGCCATTTCCTCCTGCCTTATTGCTTGTTACTTGGGAGAAGAGACCAACGATTTCGATGAAGGGAACAAGGGCTCCCTCAGTCAGTCTGCAGACACCACCAAGTTGGGTGGGAGTGTCGATCTGCTGGAAGACTCTGCAGAGGGACCTGAACAGGCAGGACTCACGGACCCAGGTAAATTGTATGAGATTTAACAAGCCCAAGTGCTGGGTCCTTGAGCAAGTTTGAGCTGGCTTCCTGCCAAAATCTCCAATGCTCAGAGAATGCCCCTCCCCGGCTTCCCCCTTTAGGCAAAGGAAAAAAAATATAAAAACTTAGAGAAACCGAAACCAACTGAACTACACCAAAAATATATGTGTAATTTTTACATATACACAGTTATATACAGTAAGGATATTATGTAAAACTCCCAAGAAAGGCAAGAGGGGAAGGGAAAATGGGGAAAAAGGGTCAATAAGGGACAAAAAAACAAAACAGGTATGCACAATTGAAAAAACTGGTAACTAACAAAATAAAGAACTAGCAAAATCTCACCACTTCCCCTCAAAAAGGCAGGACAACAAACCCCGCCCCCAGCACTCTTCCCTCATTCATAGGCAGACAACAGCAGACACCGCAGGCCTCAGCTTCAGACAAGCAAGACCAACGCAAGGGACCCACTGTTCCCAAACCTCTCTGGAAGAGAAGAGAGTGAACTCTCTTATCTATACCTTAATTATATGTTGTGTTACGTTAAAGGAAGATATGGAATACTTCCTTAGATTTCTGACCCCTGTTTCTAAAGTAGGCCTGAAAAATCAAACAGCCATTGGACCCACAACACTCCAATGCTCCAGGGTTGGGGAAGAGTGGCTGGAATGCTGCCAGGCAGAGAAGGACCTGGGGGTGCTGGTCAACAGTGGCTGAACATGAGCCAGCAGTGGTCCAAGTGGCCAAGAAGGCCAACAGGATCTTGGTTTGGACCAGCCATGGTGTGGCCAGCAGGAGCAGGGAGGGACTGTCCCCCTGGACTCGGTGCTGAGCAAGCCACACCTCAAATCCTGGGTTCAATTTTGACCCTCTTACTCCGAGAAAGACCTTGAGGGGCTGGAGCATGTCCAGACAAGTGAACATAGCTGGGGAAGGGTCTGAAGCCCACGGGTTCTGGGAGTGGCTGAGGGACCAAGGGCTGTTTAGGCCGGAGAAGGCTGAGGGGAGACCTCATCGCTCTCTGAAGTTCCTGAAGAGGTGAGGTGGGTGCTGGTCTCTGCTCCAAAGTAACATGCTAGGATGTGAGGAAATGACCTCAAGTTGTGGCAGGGGAGGTTTAGATTAGATATTAGGAAAAATGTCTTTACTGACAGAGAGGTGAAGCCCTGGCAGAAGCTGCCCACGGCAGTAGTGGAGTCCCCATCCCTGTAGGGGTTCAACTATGCATGGCTGTGGCACCTAGGGACATGGCTCAGTAGCCACAGGGCGGCTGGGCTGATGGTTGGACTAGATGAGCTAAGAGGTCTTTTCCAGCCTGACTGATTCCATGATTCCAAGTCTGGTGCAGTCACAGGTTATTCTGGTAACTGGCTACTCTCTCAATCAGTAGAGCAGAGCCACACCACAAAACCATGCTCTTACGCTATCAGCCATGGGGCACTTTCCCTCCCAACAACCAGCCGAATACCGAAGGCACGCAGCGGTCGCGCCTCACAGAGGGGCTTAAGGACCGGTCCATTCGTGCCCGCAGCCGTGACGCACCCGGTTTCCAGCCCCGGCTCGGCGGGAAGGGCCTGGTGCTCCCCACTCACCGCATCCTGGGCGCGGGCTGCCCGCCCTGCAGCCGCCGGGCAAACCGGGGGTCCGCGTGGCCCGGAGGCCTCAGCGCCACTGCGGGGCCGCCGCCGCCTTGCCGGGGCTCGGCACCGGGCGACCTGGAAGCAAAGAGCACGAGTCAGGGAGGTGGCAAAGGCCGAACGGAGCCCGATAGCGCCCAACCTCCCGGACCGGGGCGCAGCTCCGCTCCCCGCGACTCCGCCCAAGGTCAGCCCGGGGGGGCCGCTGCCGCCTCGCTCACGGCACCGCGCCGGGGAGCCCCGGAGAGCCTGCGCGGAAGTTCAGCCAGACAGGGCCCCGCCAAGCCGAGCCAAGCCCCACGGGCCCCGCCGAGCCAGAACAAGCCGAGCTGAGCCGGGCCGAGCCGAACCGGGCCCCGCCGAGCCAGGACAAGCCAGGCTGGGCCCTGCCAAGTGAGACCGAGCAAGGCCGGGCCCCACCGACGCGGGTTCCCTCTAAGCTGAGCCAGGCCTGGTCGTGCTCTCCCGGGCCCCGCCGAGCCAGCCTGGGCCGCGCCGCGCCCCGTACGCACCTGCCGCCATGGCGGGCGGGCGGCCGGAACTCCGCACGCGGCCCTGCCCCGCGCGTGACGCAGCGCCGCCGCCGGACGCAGCGGATGACGCAAGGGAGGGGCGGGGAAAGGCGTGGCCACGCCTCCTTCTCGTGACTCCCTGCCCCGCCTCAGCCAATCGGGCATCGGTAAGGGGCGGGGCTTGAGGATAGCCCCGCCCCTTTCCACGCCCACATCCCCATCCACTGGCGGGGCGCGGGTCCGCCCGTGCGGGGCGCGGGGGGAGCGCGGAGGTCACGAACCGGGTCTTGCGGAGCGGAGGTGAGCGCGGAGACCGGAGGGGGGGATGCGGGAACCACCGGATCCTGCGGGGCGGAGGTGAGCGCGGGGATCGCGGGATACAGAGTGGGGAACGCGGGGATCGGGTCCCGCCGTGGCGGCGCGGACTCGGTCTGTGCCGCGGGGGAAGCTGCAGCGCCTCGGTGGGACCCCCGCCCCGCCATGCACCCCCGCCCCCCTGTCCCCCCTGCCGCTGCGCTGCCCCCCTGCCCCGCCGTATTCCCTCCTCGGTGCCCCGGGACAGGCAGCATCCCGGGAAGTGCTTTGCCCGGGGAGATGGTGGAGTCCTCATTCCTGGAAGGGTTTAAAAGACGGACAGAGGAAGTACTCAGGGATCCGGTTTATCAGTGGACAGGTATGGTTGGACGCGGTGATGTCAAAGGCCTTTTCCAATAAGCCGATCCTATAATTCTATGATCCTCCTCCTGGCTGGGATTGATGCTGGAATCACCTCTCCCCGGGGATGGGTTGGAATTTACCTACAGCTGGCAGAGTGTGGTTACATTGTTCTGTTGCTGTGGGGCTTGATTAATTTTAGTATTTTGATGGTAAAGGACAAGGGTTCCTTTTTATTTCAGTATTTGCATTGTTACTGCAAAGTTTAGTGACAGGGTGTATTACAATTTAACCCATAACAATAAGCCTGCAAACAGGAGAGGAGCAGCACAGAGACAATACCAAGATGTTGTCCCGCTTTGAAGGGTGTGAGACTAAGTCTTCCCCCTCATGTTCCACTCAAACTCTCCCTTTTCCAGTGCCGGTGTCCAATTTCCATGGTATCGTAATGCCGGAGCTGGGAATGCCTTGCCATCAGAGAGTCTCGGAGCTGCTGATCCCTGCAGACCATAATTGTGAGTGACACATGGCACTGCTGTCACGAGACCTTCCGTCCCAGCAGATTGTGCAGAGCGCTGCTGCGGGAGCGTGGCAGCAAGTCTATGCTGCCTTTGCACAGCTGAAATGAGGGGAGCCCCTCTGGGTACACAGATGTCAGTGTAGGGCCCTCAGATACTCTTGGAACTTAGCATAGGTTTGGCCTGAAACTTTCTTGTCAGATTCCTTTGTGATATTTTCAGGATAGCTGGAAGTCAGGCTGTCTGCAAGGTAAAATTTCTGGTGTTTGGTCAAAGAGCATTGTACAAAGCACTAAATGCTTCCCTGCCTTGCCAGCAGGCACCCCTGAGAGATGAAGGGACCTTGTTTCCCAGTTGCTTCAATCAGCATCCTATATGAAATGAATGCTGGTTGGAGGGCAATCACAGCCCTCACCTGAGCGTGTTCTCAGCACATGAATGGGCATGAGCTGGGTGGTGGGGATCGGCAGAGGCAAAGCTGGGAGAGCCCTGTGCAGGGTCAGAGCCACTCCTGCAAGCTAAGGTTGTCCTGGCAGCTCAGCTGAGCTGAAGCCAGCCCGTGGGCATGCATGCTTTTTTGTGATGTTTGTAGGGCTCCTGCCACACCAGAACACTGATCTCTGGCTGCTGCACACTGGATAACGTGCACGAAGCAGGCTGCTGCAGGGGGCAGTGCTGATGGGTGGTGGGGCTCCTCGTTTTGCGTCATTGTTTTTTCTGGTCACTGATAGCAACACTTCTGCTCTCAAATACCAGGTTGTAAATTTGCTGAGGTACCTCCCCGTTTAGTGAATCCACTTGTCCAGTGCTTTTTGGAGAGTGGTGGGAGGTTGCCAAGTGCATGGTGCATCAGGAGGCTTTCTGCACACTGTGTGCGCTCTGGGGGGTGGCCAGTGTGGGCTGAAATTCTTTGATCAGAAGGAACATCATGCCACCAGCAGCCACTGTTTCTCAGGGTGGGACATGGGGAAGGATGCTGGGCAGGTGGTGGCACAACCCAGAGCAGAGGGGAATGGTCTTCCATGCCCTCAGAAGCAGCAGCGTCCTACTGGGATGGAATCTGTGCTTGGGGTCTGTTAAGATCTGCTTTGCTGGTGCTGCATTGCCGTGAGTGCAGTCACAAATGCTTTCTTCTTCACTACCTCTCTTCTACTCAGAGGGTTCTGCTGGTGTTGCCAGGTGCTGGGCTGCAGGATGAGCTCTCTGGAGAAAACTTTGCACTTTTCTTATTGTTCCCTGCCTTCCAGACAGGTCCTTCAGGCTGGGGTTGGGGACTCATAGCCCTCTCCCCCCACACAGTCCTGTGAGCCCCCAACACCAGCAGCAGCTGTGTCCCCACAGCACAACCTGGCCAACCTCACAGCAGCTCTGCATCATGCAGTGCATGCTCTCGACTGAGTCTTTCCCTCCCCAATGATGTGTCCGACCTCGTACCTGCCCTGCCTCGGCAGCCCCTCACTCTGTGGCCTTGCTCTGTGCCGCCGGCTGGGAGCTGGTGGGTGGCTCTTGGAGGACGGTGGTGGCAGGGGCTGTGACCCTCTGCTGGCCCCTCAAAAGAGGTCCCACATGCTGTAGAGCAGTTGCCCTCAGCTCTGCCGAGTGCTGTGTTGCCCTGGGAGGGTTTGGCCTCACCTTCACACTTCCCAGCTGCTGGCAGTGACGTGTCACCCTGGCAGCACATTCTGGCCGCTGCGCTCACAGCTGCCTGGTCCCTCTGTCCCTCTGCCCATGGAGGAGTTCTGCTGCGTCTGGGCAGTGCCATTGGCCTCCACCCCGCTGCATTCCCAGCAGGATCGGTGCCATGCGGGAGGGACATGTGATGGCTGTGGAGCTGGCTGGTGAGGCCTGAGGGACAGCTGTCAGCTGATCTGTGAGCCCCAGGATTAAGCAAGAAAGTTCTAACCACCCCGAAAGAGCAGAGACCTCAGGACAACTTGTTGGGGCGCTGCTGGCCTGTGAGCAGGGCTTGCAGGAGCAGGAGGGAGGGAGGCCTTGGGGCCGTGGTGGGGGAACATGCTGCAGAGTGAGGGCTGAACGTGCTTGGTCAGATCCATGTCTCCTGAGGTTTGGCTGCTGCTCTGGGCTTGCTTCTGTGCAGCTCTGTCCCTACAGAGGCTTGTCTGGCAGGGACCCACATGTCCCTGTCAGCATGGGGGTCCTGCCCAGACCAAGCTTCCCCATCCCCTCTGTTCCTCACCAGCTCAGTGCTGACTCTGTGTCCCATTCTCCACAGGTGCTGATGGATCCCGGCAGGCTGCCGGTGGAGCTGTGGCAGCTCATCTTGTCCTATCTGCGCCTCCCTGACCTGGGCCGCTGCAGCTCGGTCTGCAGGGCCTGGTACGAGCTCGTCCTCAGCCTGGACAGAACGCGCTGGCGGCAGCTCTGCCTGAGCTGCCTCAAGCACCGGCACCCCAACTGGCCCAACCAGCCCGGCGTGGAGCCACGGTCCTGGAGACAGGCCTTCAAACAGCACTACCTGGCTTCCAAAACCTGGACCAAAAACACGCAGGACCTGGACTCCTCCAACTGCCTCTCCCTCTTCCGGAGGAGGAATGGCTGGCGCCGGCTCCACATCGGTGTTGGGGGCGAGTTCGGCAGCCTGCGGGCCGCGCTTGCTGCTGCCAGCCCCTATGACCGCCTCGTGCTGCTGCCTGGCGTGCACGAGGAACAGAGCGAGGTGCTGCTGAAGGTACCTGTGGAGATTGTGGGGCAGGGCAAACTGGGGGATGTGGTGCTGCTGGCCAGCATCGACCAGCACTGCCCCACCGCCCGCCTCTGCAACGTGGTCTTCATGCCGGCCCGCTTCACCTCGTTGCTTTACAAGGTGAGGCTCAGCAGAGCCAGGGCGGTGGGGATGGTGAGGCTGCCTAAGGTGTCACGGCTGAGAGGGTTCCCTGGTCTGTAGGCATCTGGAGAACCGTAGAATCACAGAAACATTAAGGTTAGAAAAGACCTCCAAGCTCATCCAGTCCAACTGTCAGTGCCTACTAAACCATGTCCCAAAGTATCACAGCCACACTTTTTTTTCAATCCCTCCAAGGCTGGAGACCACCGCTGCCCTGAGCAGCCTCTGCCAGGGCTTCACCACTCTTTCAGTGAAGAAATTTTTCTTTGTTTCCAATCTAAACCTCCCCTGAGAGCGTGACGGGTGTCATGGGACTCCCTAATATATGGGGGCTCGGGGGCTTTGTCCTCTGAATGTCTCTACTCCATTACAGATGGCCATAAACACCACAGAAATCACCACTTGGAAAGATGCCTTTTATTAATAAAGCTAATATGTATATCAGGCTGTGACAAATTACCATCAGAAATCAATAATGGTGTCAGTCAATAGTAAGGCTGCAGTCACTAATGGAAAAAATCAATCTAGAGCAACAACTAATAACAGCAACAAACAGGTAAGTATATATTATTACAAGTTACTGCAAACTTGTCACCAGTATAACAGCAGCTTACAAGAGATTACTCACATGAATACAGGTATTGAGAGAATCAGGCAGATTTCAGAAAGGGCCAGACCATCTGTTGCAGGTGAATTAAGAGAGGTTGTTGCTGATTGAACTAAAAGGCTGTTATTTGTAGTTAAGTGATGATCAAATTATAGTTAATCAATAGTTCAGTAATAATTTAATGGTAATCAGATGGGGATCAAGCAATAGTTGAATGGTAATGAAACACTGGTTGGACAATGATTTGACACTGATTTAAATGATAATTTAGACCAATCAAACTACTGCTTACTACACTTCTGATAACTAAGCTATAGCTGGATATAAACTTCTCTAGCTGATATACTTTTAGGCCTAATGTAGAGTGTCGCTTACTTACTTACAGATATCAGATGCTGGGTGAGGGGTCTCAGCCACAGGGACTGGCGCTGAGAGGGGTCTCTGCTCAAGGGAGAGCCCACTGCCTTACAGAGGGCAAACTGAACCAGCCCTGCAAGCAGGGCCAGACACTCTGTGTCACAGTCTGGCATCAGCAGGTCTTCCCCGGCCAATGTCTGAGATCTCATAGCAGGTTCTTGTGGAGAGTTCAGTGGAATTAGGAAAGGAAAGGTATGTACAGCACGGGATAGTCTTAGAGAGAGAAGTTCCATTTTGGATAAAACTTGTCTTTTTTTAAGAGGGTGTAGCACACCACCACTTTGAGCAACCAATAGGCGCTGCTTATTTCCACTTTTCACCTGGAACAGGCAATAGATAATGATGGCTTTGATCTTGCAGAGCAGTTTTATTTTTCTAGACTTTTTCCACTTTCCCAGATGGTAAACTGCATTTACAGTCCCTTGTTTTCTGTGGTTACTGGTGGTATCTCTGGATGTCTCATTTCTCATTACCCAGCTGCACCTCAGAGGGACAGTTGTGCTTCTTGACAATGTTTCTGGCTTCCACCTACCAGTCTGGCAGGTGTTTCCTTTGTTGCGTGACTTTTATCTTCTCACCAGCTGCCTTTCTGACTGCCCACAGGGCAAGCTCTGAGTGGCCCAAGAGGCTGGGTGTGCAAGAGGCACGCCCGGGGCTGGAGCCACCTGCAATGTGCTCTGCACCAGTCCACCTACCTCTAAAACCAGTTGCTGGTGGTACGCGCTCAGCCCTCAGCATGGGCTGGGAACCCTTGGCTGAGATGCCTGATCTCGGTCCCAGCCAAGCTGCTGTGGTCTGCCCTGACAACACTTTGGTCCTTGTTGAGAGCTGCTGACTGGTCTTGACTGGGGATGTGCCCAGTGTAGGAGCTGCACCCACAGGCTGTGCCTCAGAAAACAAGCTCTTCGTTGTGATGAGTCCACCCATCATTGGTTATAATTTACTGTTTCCTTTCCTTTTCACCGTTTTGTTGTGTGACATGTTTAACTTAGTGAGTCTGAAAGTCCACAGAAGATAATGCACCAGCATGTGGTGGCAAAACCGAGTGTCACATCTGCTGAGGCAGTCCCTGTTGGTTCACGGCCGCATGCTGGGTTGCTGAAGCAGATATGCAGTGTCTTGCTCAGCGATGCCTCCTGTGTTTGGCTGGTCAGCATGGCTGCATTTTGCCTTTCAGGCTGTTGCTCTGGTCTGTACACAGCAGGCTGAGGATACTGTCCTTCAGCTGCTGTTGGTGGGACGAGAGCATTTCCTTCTATATCCATCAATGGAAAACAAATTAAAAAAAGCAAACGAATGCCAATCCTACTGGCAGTTACATTACATTAGAGCCATATGAGTTGCAGTTTCAGAGGCTTTCACAAGCAACCTCTCAGAAGCTGGTTTCGTTGTGCTGCTTTCAACTAGTCTTTTTTAACTGAAAGGAGGGTAGGACTCAGTCTGGAGCAGGCTACCAGTCTGAAGGGGTATCCATGTGGCTGTCTTCGGGTACAAAGAAATGTTTTTCAATACCTGTTTGCAGTATGACCACTTCTTGAGAGTGCTTGAGGCTGAAAACAATTGTTAGGATGGTGCTGCAGACTCTCTGTAAATTGCCCCAGATAATCTGCTACAGCTTATTGACCTGTCTGCTTTAAATGTGTGCAATAGGTGATCCAGGGGTAGCCTGGGAAGAGAAAATAATGATACTTGAGATTCCCACTCAAATTAGGACCACAGCTTTCCTGACCTGGCCTCTCTGCACCCTATTGCGTTTCTGCAGATGAGCAGACTTGCCCTGCCTGTGCAGAGAGAGATGTTTTTTCCATGCACAGTCCTCCTGGTTGTTTGCCAGCACCTGTAATTGCTGTGTGCGTTGCCTAGTGAAGCAGACAGGCTGTGGTAGGGATGGTTCTCTGTTCTGCAGGTCCCAGCAAATCAGATGGGAAACCACAGCCAGGGAGCCAGGGATTAGTGGTGTCTCTCCTATTTCCCTGTCACAGCATAATCCCTGCATAGCAGCATGGCACAATTTTTTGCTTGTTGCTTTGTGCTTGATGCATCACAGGTGCAGCATCGTTCCACCAAGTGCAATAACGGCTCCAGGAAGAACTGTAGCTCTCCAGGCCAGCCAGGCAGTGCTTGATGCTGTCTTACCTGCTGCTTCACCCAGGAGACTCCTGAGTCCATGAACGATGCCAGCTGGCAAGTGCAGGTCTCTGAAGGTAGCAAACCCTTCTGTGTGGGGAGCGTTGCTGAGGTTTAGTGACTGTGGCACATCTAGGCCCCTGTCTGCTCCCACACGTGACCGCTGGGCCTCACTGCGACTGCAGAGCTGTGACCTGGCGGGGAACTGGGGTAACATTACCAGTAGGAAATAAAGTTGGTAGGTGTCGTTTGTTGCAAGATGTTTACTAACTCAGCTTGCAGCCCTGCATCTGTGTGAGCTTGCTGTGTCTGTGACACCTGAGTGCATGCAGTGTTTGTGAGTGTGAGCTTGTTTACTGTGGCAGGACATCATGGCATGTCCAGCACTGCTTTTTTCTTGCCTTGTGCAATGATGTCACCATGTGCTTACTCCTCAGACAACCTCAGGCTATGTCCAGTTTGACAACTGCAACTTTGAAAGCGGGCAGCTGCAGATCCACGCTCCAGGGACGTGCCAGGTGAAGTTCTGCACCTTTAGTCAGGCCAGCATCCACCTCCGCGGCGTGGCCCTCTGCGTCCTGGAGAACTGTGAGTTCGTCAGCAGCGAGAATGCCTCTGTGACTGTGGAGGGCTGCCCGAGCTCTGACCATAACTGGGCCTGCAAGCACTTGGCCATACTGGCCAAGTCCTATGCAGCATCCACATGGGAGTCCAACCCAGCCAGCTGCCCCAAGACCAAGCAAGACAGCAAGGGAGAGTCACTGCTGGGGCAAGCGAGGATGTGTGGGATTGTTGTAGGGGAAGAACGAAGCAGCTTTCTCTGTGCTCCAGGTGTTCAAGCCCTACTTGGCTCAGCTCAGGAGGACACTGAGTTTGAAGAGAACCTGTGGACAGCAAAGGAGGAGGAGTATCCAGCACTTGGCTCAAACTCCAGTGACAGTGACTTGCACAGCGACAGTGAAGAGGATGCTCAAGCTGCCTACAAGCTACCCTACCAAGCCCACAGGCTGAGTCACACACTTGCTGATGTTACAGACAGCAGGCTTCAGAGCAACAGACTGCATGCCCTTCAGAGGGACCTTAAGCTCAAGTCTCTGCAGCAAGAGCTGCAGCAGGACAAAGAGGCCCAGTCTTTGGCCAGCTCTCTGCAAGGCTGCATCATCCGGCAGTGCCTTTTCAGGGATGGGAAGGGAGGAATCTTCATTTATTCACGTGGGCAAGCAAAACTGGAAGGAAGCATCTTCAGGGATCTGATCTATGCTGTGCGCTGCATACAAAGCAGTAAGGTGCTGTGGAGACTGCTGTGAGCCCTCTTCCCTCTTCTTCCTGCTCCACCAGCTTCTTTCCTGTGCATGGCTTGGGCTAACCAGCCCACACAAAAGACAAATCACTTGCAGCCACCTGCTTTCTGCGTGCCGTAACGTAATTGCATTTGGAGGTGTTAACTTGGTTCCACATTGGGGTTTTGCCGTTAAGCCCACTCTACTGGCAAGTTAAACTCTCACCCTGTAAGAGCTCTGTCTTTCCTCTTGCTGTGGCCAGTCCTGACTGCTTCAGGAGAGCCTGCAGTTCTGGGTCCCTGCTGCCAGCGGAGGTAGGGTGTAAGGAGGGTCTTTGGCTGGGGATATGTGCAGAGGCTGAATTGACATTTTCCCTCAGCACAGCGTCATCTAGGCTCATGCTTGCCTGGAGCTCTCCACCTCTGTGCCTGTGCTCCTCTTCAGACAGCACAGTATTGCTGGGAGCGGGAGGAGAATCACACTGCCGAACCCTCATTGCTGGTGGTGTCAGAGGCACTCAGGAGGCTCCTCCTCAGCCACCTGCCCAGAGCAAGACCTTCCCCACCACTTGGTCGGGACAGCCCAGGCTACAGGCCCATTTTTCAGTCTATTGCTTTAAAGGACTGCAAGTAAAAGTTTTGTGCAAGGGGAGGAATCGGAATGTTTTTCTGGTAGTTCTGGGAAAGAGTTTTGCTGTGATGTTGCTGTCTCCCCATCCACATTCCCCACACAAAGTGCAGAGCACTGTTGCCTGTGCCCTGCAGAAACACTTTGCTTTTTGGCATTGGAGGACGGCTCCTTTATTTCCAAGGGAAATACCCACGTGCAGGTGCCCTCCCAAAGGCTGCCCCACAGGTGCAGAGTTGTGGCAGGAGGGAGCAGAGGCACCTCCTGTGACTCTGCCACCCTGCTCAGCCCTGTTGAGCTGCTTGGAGGCTGGTTTCATGGAAGTTATGCTAGCCACAAGTGCAGGTCCAGCACTTCAAACGACTCTGTTTTTATTCCCCCATTTGCTTCTAGTTCGCACATCAGCCTGGTTTTCACTGGTAAGGAATGGGAGGGAGGTGAGGCCAGCCCTCAGTGTGCATTTCTCAGCTAGGAATTAGCCCAGAGGCTCTTAACGGAGAGGGGAGTGTCAGAGCATCAGACAATGGGAGACAGTGAGATGCTTGGCTGTGAGACAGGGGCAAGGTGCAACATGATGTGGGAGCATGGAGGAGATGGCAAGGGCTCGGTGCTCTTGCACAGCCAGGACCCTCCAGCGCAGGGCAAGTCTGGACTAGGGTCTGGCTCATGAGGTCCAGCTGGAGTGGACACCTGCATTTTTCACCTCATGTAGCACCCTCCCAGGCAGCCAGGAGTGACTGATGAGGACAGGTAGCTGTCAAGCCCTGCTGAGTTCCACATTTAGTCAGAAATTTAATGAAGCACCTTTCTGGAATGGGAAAATAAAAGGAAGTGTAGTTTAACTGTCTTCTAATCTGTGTTGCTTATTGAAGTGGGATATGTAGGAGCAGTTTGTGGGTTATTTCTTTGTAGGTTATTTAAGAGATGTTTTTATTTGTCTGGAAAAGATTGCTGCTGTGTAAATATTTGACCACTTATTTGCTTGGAGGAAAAAAGGGTTGTTATAAATGGTGTCAGTTATTTCAGTTTGCTGGCTGGGCCATTTCTGCCCTCCAAAGGCAGGATCCTTGCTCTGAAGGCACAAGGTGATGGATATGTTGTGTGCTGATGGGAGACTCCATGGCATTTGTCGTGTTGGCTCCAAGCAGCATTGTGTGGCAGAGACAGGAGGCAGCCTGCTACCAACTGTGCAAAGAGGATGTGGATGGGCATGGATGGCTGAGCAGGGTGGAGGCAGGTCTGTTGTGCTACGAGCAATGTGGAGATGGGGCAGGGAATGGTCATGTGCTGACGGCGTGCAAGCACGAGACACCTGGATGCAGGCTTTGTCAGGTGGAGGGACACTTTGGGCCTAGAGGGTATCTTTGCTCTGGCTGTGCAGCACTGAGCACTGCAGGTCCCTGTCCCCAAGCAGACCCATGCCAGCAGGTGATGCCCAGCAGGTTTAGCTGTCCACGTGCACCCATCTTCCTTTCAGCTGGCGTGTGTGCTTGGCACACCCCGGGTTGTGGGAGGGGCAGATAGGTCGTAGATGCACAGAGGCCGCAGAAGGGAGGGCTATATCCTTCCGTCATGTCCTCTTCCTCATCCTTGTAACTCCAACCTCAGGTGATTCCCTTCTTCCCTACAGGTTATCATGCTGAGGAATGACATCCACCATTGCAAAGCGTCGGGGGTATTCTTGCGGCTGTCAGCAGGAGGCCTGATTGCAGACAACAACATCCATTCAAACTGTGAGGCTGGTGTGGACATTCGTAAGGGAGCCAACCCCCTTGTTCTGGTACGTACCCCACCACGCCGTGCTGCAGAGCAGCCCTCTCTTTCTCTCATGTGATGTTTCTCTCCCAGGGGCAGCGAGGATCCATCTCCCGGTACAGAAAACACTGTCCTTTCTCTTAGCTTTGCCCTTCAGCCTGTTGCTTAGGTGTTTGTTGATGAATTAGACTAGAGTTAACGACAAGGGCAAGGGATGGTGAAGTGCTGCCTGGCAGTACATGCGTGGTCTCCTGTCTTAAAATTGCTGCACATAGAGGGGAGGGTGGTGTACCCCTATTGAATAAACCCCTCTGTGTTATGACACAAACTCATGCAAGCAAGGTGGTACATCAGCGCTGGACTGTAAGTGGTTTCTCCCATGCTCTCCCATGTTATCTACCCTGGGAGCTGGTGGAGGGTCTCAGCTCTCTGCTCAGCCTCAGGTAGGAGAAGGAGCAACCCACTCTCCAGTGTCATGGCTTTTCCTCTAAATCAGTAGTGTCTTCAGCTGTGCAGCGGGTGGCCTTGTCCCCCTTTACTGAACCTGTAGTCATCCTTGAAGGAACCGGGGCCTCACCATGCGGGGTCAAGCGGAGAGGAAGGCACAAACTACTTTCTGGGTGACCTCGTGACTGCATCGAGCTCTCCATATGAGCTCTGCACAGGAGGTAGGGCAGGCAGAGCTGTGGCCCTATGAAGGATGAAATGGCAGCTCAGCCACAGAGCTGTGGGCCGTGTCTGGTCTCGGTTGCAGCTTTGAGCTGCTGTCTGTTGCTTTGCCTGGTCTAGTGATTCCTGCTCTGCCAGTCTGTAAGATACTGGGCTGTGACTGCCGTCCTGCTGGAGGGTTCCAGTGTACTCCTGTCCTCAGGGGAGATGCTGTCCCCTGTCGTGGAGGGAAGCAGCCGTGTGGCTGCTGACAGCCCTCATTCCACCTGTGCAGAGTGCCATTAGCTGCTTGATGAAGGGCACCACGCGCTAACGCCGAGCGCCCTGCTTGGAGTCCTGCCTCCAGCTCCAGCTCCCACCAAGGGTCTTTTCATCTTTTCACCGGGGAAGGTGTTGGACTTACAGCCCCACGAGCCCAGTCTGGTGTCAGACAGACTGTGGGGAACGAAGCATCACTGTGTCCAGGGCAGCCCTTGGAGGTGGCAGCATGAGCTGTCAGAGGACAAAGAGGCTGGAGGCACGATGAGAAGCTGTTGTGTACTAGAACCCCAAAGAAAGGTAAAAGTTAAGTATACTTTGACAGTTTGAGAGTGACTTTTTGGCAGCTGGATTAATTACCCTTCTGCCCTTTTCCCCAGCAGGGTTGGGAGCTGTTGCTTTTCTCTGTGGTTGCTGTCTCGTCTTGCTCACTTTCATGAGTGACCTTCCTTCCTTTTGCTTTTATTCTCTCTACATGTGCAAAAATAAAACTATAGTGCAATAAGATACACAATGGCCTTCGCTCAGGCATTGTCGTCGTTGGCAACGGAAAAGGCATCATCCGTAGCAATCAGATCTATGGGAATAAAGAAGCTGGCATTTATATTCTGTATAATGGAAACCCTGCTGTGAGGTATGTTAGCTAGCACTGACCTCTCTCTCTCTCTCTCTCTCTCTCTCTCTCCTTCATCTCTTAAGAACTATTCCTCCCAGCTCTTTTTTTTTTTCTATCCCCCACCATAGAGCAGAAGCAGGACCACAGAGCACTAGTGCCTTTCTGTGACCTCCCTCTGTCTGCTTGCTGCACCCAGGTCCTTGCCAAGTGCCAGTCCTGGATTTTCCCCCTGGATATGAGGAGGACACAGGCTGTGTTCAACGCACACATGTCATCATGCTTTTTGCAGGAAACGGGGAAACAGACCTTGGCACTCCAATTGTTGTTCCTCCCACTCACCTTTCTGCTTAAGCACCTGGAGTTACTGACTTGTGTGTGTTTAGTACCATTGGGTTTAGGTGTTAGCATGGGTGTCTGGGAGGCTTCAGGTTGATGCTGTCAGCTTTGCCTGAAGGTTTCAACTGGTAACAAGGAACCCAGAAATGAAACAGCAGCTGGAGCATGGTATTGATTGCAGGTATGAGGGGCACTTTGTCTGTGCTGCCATCCCTTTCTGCTTCTTACCATGCTTGTGAATGATGAGGAGCAGCATATGACAACTCATTGTGGTGCTGCAGAGCAGGGGAGAGTGCAAAGGGAAGAGGGTGGTTGCCCTCCATCAGCCCTGTATCTAGGGTCTGAGTATTAGTGGTGGAAGTGTTGGTAATTAGCAGCACTTCAGTCTCAAGTCCTGCAGTCCTAACAAACCTGGTTTCTTGCAGGTTCATGACCTGCGTGCAGAGCTGGTGATGCTTAGGCAGATGGTCTGTATTGACACATAAGGACAGGTTTCTCAGGCACTTAGTTTAGGTTGGCACCTGGAGAGTAGAAGTCTGTACCAAATGTACCAGCCCTGAGAACACAGAGGCAGGACCAGGTTTTCCAATAAGGAATTATGAAAGTGCTCTTTTGGAGAGTTATTGCTTTCTGAGAAAAGCCATGTTTTAGTGGCAGGGCCCAGCAGAACGAAGGAAATACATTGTGGGATGGAGAGATCCACTGGACGTCCTTCCCTCTGTACTTTCTCACAGCATCATTTGCACTCCCAGCTGGCACTTCGTGACTGATGTGTGCCTGACACGTGACTGACACAACCCTCTGTGCTTGCTGGCCTGTGGGAGGTGGTGGGGAGGAGACAGGGAGGAAGATCTCTGGGCAGACACCTTTTTTCTGCAGACCAGCCACCTGTTTTGGAGGAGCCCTGCTCCTCCACTCACGCGTGCTGCTCCGTGCAGCCTTTCAGCTGTGCTGGCTCGAGGCGCTGGCCACGGCTGCGTGCGCCGCTGTGGTCCCGGTGCAGCCACGTCTGGCTGTGGTCAGTGGCAGCACAGCGGGGCCTTGCCAACAGGACAGCAAGTGCAGCTGTGGGCAAGCAGGACTGGTGGAAGGGGGAGGTTTATGGGACAAGTAACATCCTTTGCTGGGTACCTCTTCCATGGCTGGGAACAGAATGATGCTTTGCCCATACCAGAAAGCTGCAAGCCCAGCTCTGACCTGTGTTGCTGCTGGGAGCTGCCTGGCTGGGGGACAGGATTCAGTGGGCCACTGCAAGGGGCTCCACGCAGAAAGCAAGGAGTTGTCTTTCTGAGACTTGTGCCAGTGATGGAGGTGCCAATTATCATTTGTTAAGCATGACCCAGGCCCCTGGGTGTGCACGTCTTCCAGTCAGAGGTACCCTTTGCAACAGCTCAAAAGCTGTTTGGGTGAGACCGTGCCCTGTGCTCTGCTGAGGCTGAATGGTGTTGAGTGTGGTGGTTCCCAGCAGTGTGAGCTTGCTTCCTGCTTCCCTGAGCTGTAGAGAGCCATGCTGTAGGGCACTGCCCCGCAAAGATGGGACTGGGACAGCTGAGAACCCCCTCCCTGTGCACCTGGGGGATTGCTTCTGGTTTCATGGCTTCTCTTCCTCCTTACCTTGCTGGTGCAAGCGTGGATTTCAAGTGCAGGCACCTTGTGTGCCTTTTCTCACCTCATCCCTGTTTCTAGAGGCAGGTGTGTGTCAGCCAGGCCCAGCAGCTCTCCATCCTCTGGGCACCGCTGACAGTCTGTGCTGCTCTTACCCATCCCTGCCCAAGCTCTGAGTGGAGGGGCCACCGTGCTGGGCAGCGATGCCAGGGCAGCCAAGGACAGCAGAGGCACTGCTGCCTGGGAGACCTCACTCTGCCTGCACTTGTCACTGGAAGTGCTCTGTCCACCCTCAGCGAGCGCGGGTGGTTGCATCGCTGGTGGTGGCGTGTTGCTGGTGATGACGTGTCACTGGTGATGGCATGTCAGACGGTGCTTTCCCACTTGGGCTCGCTGATGTAGAACGTCCTCCACTTCATTCACAGCCCAGGGGGAGCAGAGACAGCTCCGTTGAGCCTCCTGCATGGATTCCAGGGCAGGGTCTGTGCCAGGCACTGTGTTCAGTTGGTGTTTTATCTTTGTGATCAACCTGATTACTTTCCCACTCTGAACCTTGGCAGCAAGCTAGAGATACCCCACACACCAGTGCAGGTGAGAGTCTGACTGGCTGGAAAGCAGCTCTGTGGAGAAGGACCTGACAGTCTGTGTGGACAGCAGGCTGATCATGAGCCATCAATGTGCCCTTGTAGCCAAGAAGGCCAAGGGTGTCTTGGGGTGCATGGAGAATAGTGGGGAGAAGGTGAGAGAGGTTCTCATCTGCCTCTGCTCTGCCCAAATGAGGACCCATCTAGAGTACTGCATCAAGTTCTGGGTGCCTCAGCTTAAGAAAGATAAGGACCAACTGGAGCAAGCCTGGTGGAGGCCATGGGGATGAGAAGGGGTATGGATCATCTCTCTTAAGAGGAGAGACCAAGAGACCCATGTCTGTTCAGCCTGAAGAAGAGAAGATTGAGAGGGGACCTTATCAATGTTGATCAATACCTAAGGGGTGTGGGTCAGGAGGACGGGGCCAGACTCTGTTCAGAGGTGCCCAGCAACAGGACGAGGGGCACCAGGTACCACCTTGAGCACGGGAAGGTCCACCTGAACATTCTTCCCTATGAGAGTGACAGAGCCCTGGAACCGGCTGCCCAGGGAGAGTGTGGAGTCCCCTCTGGAGAGATCCCAACTCTGCCTGGATGCACTCCTGTGCAGCCACTGGAGGTGACCCTGCTTTAGCAGGGGGTTGGACAGGATGAGCTCCAGAGGGCCTTGCCAACCCCTGCCATTCTGGCATTCTGTGATATAGGGTCACCTTGTGGAAGAGGAGCTGGTGGTGGGCTCGGGGATCCTGGACTTTGTTCCTCCTGGCAGGTGGTTGGTGGGAGCCCAGGGGACAGCAAGTGATGTCTTTTACTCATGGGGCCAACATGACCTGTCCAGGCTGTTTTTCCTGACAAGGCACTGCCTCTGCTCCTGCTGCCATGTTTGATATTTTCTGTCATCAACCGCGATTGCCACCTGCTCGCTGGCTTTAAGGCTTCTCTCAAAGCAGCAGTCTTGTGGATGATAAAGCCTCTCAACTCCTCTCCAGGGTGGAGAGGATGGGAGAAATGGGCCAAACCCCTCATGGGCTCCTCTGTGGCATCCACCTAGGTGGGCTTCAGCTGCCATGTGGTGCATCTCATGTGCTTTTCCATGGGGGCCCAGGAGTGTGCAGCTAACAGCCCTCAGCTCCGCGTCACCCATGGGAGTGGGGAGGCTGCAGCAGGCTGCTGTGCTGAGTGGCACTGGGAGAGCCAAGCATGCAGGGTGGGTTATGGAGCAGCGGATTTGATCCTGTGGAGCAGGAATGCCCATCTCAGGTGGGGCTAACTGCGGGTGCAGACAGACAGCGGGGTGGGGAGGCTGCAGGAAGCAGCACTTGGTTCTCCCTGTCCATACGTTCCCTGTGGCTGTGGCTGTGGCCGGCCACTCCTGGAGACAGCACCCTGGCTGGACAGACAGCTGGTCTGACAGGTGGCCGTTTGGATGTTCATGAGCACTTCCTGCTCTTGGAATGCTCTCACTGACACCCCTTCCTCCTTGCCTCTTCTGTGCTTTCACCTCCTTGAAAGCAGTTTAGCTGACAGCAGCTATACTGTGCTTTGCATGTGCCTTCCCACTGTGCTTCCCTCTCCCTGCGCTGCACACTGTATCTGCCCCATGCCCAGCCCTCCCAGCCAGGCTCAGGCCACAGACCCTGGTGAGGGCACAGCCAGGGAGACCAGTGCCTGTGTGCACACCCGCTGCGCCGGCGTCACTGCAAGCCACACACAGGCATCAGTGCTGATGGTAAATTTATTTTCTTCTCCTCCCTCAGTGGGAACCATATTTTCCAGGGACTGGCTGCTGGAATAGCAGTGAATGAGAACGGGAGAGGCCAGATCACAGGTATGGAGATGATGGAAAATTTTATCATGTTGTGGTTCCTGGATGACTGTAGATGCAATAATCTGCTGGTTTGCATTTTCTAGTTGGCATTTCTGCTGTTGACAGAGGCAGCATGTCTTTTTGGAGTGTGTCCTTCCAAATTATGGTTTCCTTCATCTCCAGCAGGGGTGTGGAACTGTGCTCCAGAGCCACCTGCCACACTGGCTGCATTTTTTCTCTGTGCCATTCAATTTTCAAGCTGTCAATGACATTTTCCTGTGGTGGCCCCTCTCAGTGTTTTTCCACTTTGCCTGTACCTCAGGGAGGTGGTGATTACTGGGATGGCTGATGATTGGAGCATTGTCAGGGGACTGGGGGAACATGGAATCTCCAGAGGCTTGGGCTCTGCTGCAGGCAATGGGAGCTTTTCGGAGTGGCTGGGTCTTGGCTTGCCAGGTCTCCTTGCTCTTCCATGGGCAGGAGGCCCGTATGGTCATCTCGTCCTCCCTGCCTGTCCCTAGGGAACGTCATCTGCGAGAACCAGTGGGGTGGGGCAGACATCCGCCATGGAGGCAATCCCATCCTTAGGAACAACCTCATCTCTGGTGGCTACTCAGACGGCGTGGTGGTGGGCGAGCGTGGGAAGGGCCTCATTGAAGGAAATGCCATCCATGGTAAGGAATCAAATGCAAGTGGAGCATGACCCTTGCCTTCTCCTCAGTCCTCCCGTCCTTTTGGGCTCACCAGGCTACCTTCGAGCTCCAGTGTGCTCCAGAGCTCCAGGTGCCCAGGAGGGGCTGTGCTGAGTGCCCAGGAAGGGGACTTGGTGGGTGCTCAGGAGGGGGCTGTAGTGGGTGTCCAGCAGGGAGCTGTGGTAGGTGTCCAGGAAGGGTACATGGTTGATGCCTGGGAGAGGCTGTGGTAGGTGCCCAGGAGCCACTGGGGCACGAAGAACATGGTCCTAGGGCCCAACCACCTTGGGAGTGGTGAAGCTGCAGCTCAGCCTGTATTAGACATTGGAGAGTACACCCAGGCCCTGGTGGCCAAGCCTTGAGGAGGCCCAGCTCACTGTTCCTGGAACAGCTCAGCCCCTGGCCCTGGAGATGCCTGGCCCCACAGGAGGGGACACCAGAGCGTGCCTAACCCCAGGAAGGGGAGCTGGCAGTACATGGGCTTCCTGCACTGCAGCTGCCTTCTGCAGAGAAGCCCCTTGTGCGCGGAGCTGGTGGACAGGGCCGTGCCTGGCCATCCCACAGAGCTCAGGGAGCTGGGAGTTTGCCCCCTGGCTGCGTGAGTTAAACCAGGGGCTTCAAGCTGGGGTCAGAGCATGGAGAGAGCAGAGGTGGGGACCAAAGGCACTGAGCTCATGGACTTGAGCTGGCCCAGCTGGCCCAAGACAGGGCCAAAGGATTGCTGTGAGCCCCTGACGTGTAGCATGTGTGCTCAAAGAGGATGATCGCCTCCATCGCACGTGCACTGCACGTGGACTTCCCTCCACTGCAGAGCAGGGCTGGAGGTCTCCAAGCACTGCTGAGTCGGTGGGCTGTGCCACCCCACACTGCAGGCAACAAGGGCTGCGGCGTGTGGATGATGTCCTCCAGCCTCCCACACCTCATCAACAACCAGATCAGCCACAACAGTATGTATGGGGTGGCGGTGTTCTGCTGCAAGGATGATGCTGGCAACTACCCCCCTGGCCAGGGGGGCAGCGAGAGCTTCCAGGAAGAAAGGGAGGGTGCTGGCACAGAGAACGACCCCCACAGCGAGGAGGAGTGCCTGGCTGCCCGGCGTCCCATCAGCGTGGCACTAGTGGAGTTGAATAGCATCAGCCACAATGGAGGTGAGCTTGGGGTCCAAAACTCTTCCCAGGCTCCAGGAGAAGGGTGATGTGCAGAATAGTGTGTTGTCCTGGCCCACCACCACTGCTGTCTGCCAGGGTGTTTGTCAGCTGCCATCAGGCTGTGAGCACCCCAGAGAATAGTGAACTGAGAACTGAGTGTGGGTGTGGCTTTGTCCTTCAGCTCCAAGTCAGAAAGTTATGTGGTGACAGAAGAAACTGGGTAGCTTTTAAAGTAGAAAAACATTTGTGGTCATCATAGAATCACAGAATGACCTGAGCTGGAAGGGACCCAGAAGGACCACCGAGTCCAGCTCCTGTCCCTGCTCAGGACAACCCCAACATTCACCCCGTGGGGCTGAGGGCCTTGGCCAAATGCTGCTGGAATATTGTCAGGCTGGGACTGCTTCCCTGGGAGCTGTTCCAGGGCTCCACCACCCTACAAGGGAAGAACTATTTCCTAATGTCCAACCTCACCCTCCCCTGGCACATCCTCCTGCCATTCCCTGGGGTCCTGTCATTGGTCACCAGAGAGAAGAGCTCAGCACCTGCTCCTCCTCCTTCCCTTGAGAGGAAACTGTAGAGGGTTCTGAGGACTCCCTTCATTCTCTGCTTCTCCAGGCCGAACAGATGAAGTGACTTCATCCTCTCCTCATATGATTTCTCCTCACCAACCTTGTGGCTTCCTCTGGAGTAGTTTGTTGTCCTTTTTGTGCTGGGGCTGCAAGCTCTTAACCTGTAGTTCTTTTTGTTTGGCAGCTGCAGGGTTGCACATCAAAAGCAGCGAAGCGCTCAACGTCATTGCCAATGTGATTCACGCCAACCGTGACAGCGGGGTGACGGTGCTGCAGAGCAGCCAGCTGACACGCATCGCCAGCAACAGCATTTCCTGCAACAGCCAGGGCGGTGTGCTGGTGGAGGCCGAGTGCCAGGTGGAGCTGCACGGCAACGGCATCTACGCAAACAGCAGCCACGGCATCGTCTCCAAGGGAGAGGGCATTATCACAGAGAACGATATCATTGGCAACCACCGGTGTGGCCTTCAGCTGCTCCAGGCAGCGGACATGAAGGTATGTCTTTCCTGGGTAGAGGAGACTCCTAAATGTTCTTTTTTCATAGACAAATCTTAGCCAGCCATTCGAAACCTGGAGGGCAGGGAGCAGTGGTGGTTTCGTGCTCAGCAGCATCTGTGGTTGTGTTTCAGCAGGGGTCTGGGTTCCAGCTGCAGGGAAGCTTGCAGCATCTAGCACAGCCAGAAACTGGGCTGCTGTCTGGGTCCACCAGTAACATGTGGAGGGCCTGGGAAAGCTGTGTGTGCGTGGCTATCACACGTCCAGGCTGAACCCTCCGTGCGCTCCCAAACTGCCAGGGGGTGCTAGCAAACCTGTGGAGAGCTTTGGGGTTTGGTGGTGTGTTGATCAAAGAGCCATATGGACAGTGTCCTTCTGTGTGGGCCATCCTGTCTGAAGTTTATTTTGCAGGTGACCAAGAACAGGATCCAGTCCTTTCGGGACTATGGGATTGCTCTCTTTGATGAAGCCAAAGGCCTGGTGCAGGAAAACCTCATTTTCCAAGGGAGATCCAAGAAATCCATTTTGCGACCGATATCAAATGCAGTGGATTGTGTCATCCAAAACAATGTGCTTCTTACAGTCAAGAAAAGGTGAGGCCCTTGGCACCATGGGGTGAAGTGACAAGCTTGGAGTTGTCATTGTGCTCCTGTATTAAGCAAGCACTGCAAAGAGGCGGGGGAAAGGCATCTCTTTTGTAGCTCCTCTTCCCAGGTTTCCACCCCAGCTGACACATGGCACCAACCCCACATGCGTGGTGAGCTACTGCAGGTCAAGCAGGTTCCTCATGGGGTACCTCTAAAGCCAAGTGAAGGGCTTTATTTCTTGTCTGGCCAGTGTGGATGTTCATGATGTCTCTGAGCAGAGGCACATCTGCCCTGTGCCCTGGCCAGCTCGTTCTGCCTTTGCGATGTCAATGGAATGCTTGTTTTTCCTGAGTGTGATCTGGTCTATGTGCCAGTGTCAGAATGTGTTTTCTGCTGATCTTCAGAAGTGCCGCTGTAGCTGCAGACCTCCAGCTGGTGTCACAAAGCTTTCCTTGGCTGCTGGCTGTCACACAAATCTCAGTGACTCACATCATTATAGGCCTTACTTAAAAGAGGCCATTCAAGACCAGGACTCTGCAGCAGACATCTGAGGAGGGAAAGGTGGAGCCCAGTCACCGTACAAGGGCTGAGTAGTCAATGGATTGTTCTTTATAGCTAGAAATTTGGCTTTGATTCTTCTCTCTGGGTCACAAATCTTGGTCAAGGGTGTGGGAGAGGATGCTATGAAATTGGAAGACTTGTATTACTGGAGGGAGGTTGGGCCATATGTTGTCCCATGTTGGTGATGCTCTCACTCAGTCCTCCAGAATCCCATAGCATGGAAGTCAAATGTGCTAGAGAGGACTCTCAGCCCCTCCTCCAGTGCCCCAAGCCCCATGATTCCTCCAGCAGGTTTTCAAATCTCGCCCCCTTTCAGCAACTGTTGGGAGGTCCCAATAATGGCTTTCCAGCTGGAGGGTCTTGCCCCAGCCTCGCAGAAGCTGCAGTCACTTAGAGGTGTTGGCTGTGAAATCACAGAAAGCGTTTTTTGTAGTAAAGCAAGATGCTCTGTGTCAGTTGTCCAACCATTTCTGTCTGACCTGGGATTTGGAACAGACGTCACACGGCGGGTGTTGTGCGCCTGCTGGCACTGCTCTGCCCCTTTCCTCTTTGAACCTCGAGGGAGTGTTTCTAAGGCTGCTCTGGAAGCACTGTTCCACCCTGCTCACGGCCACACATGGGGTGTCTCTCCTTTTCCCAGGTCTGATGTGGAGTGCATGCTGAGCAACCCCCCCGCACGGCCTCACGTCGAAGGAGGTGCCCCGGGGTCCTGCACGGCGACTGGTGGTCACAGGGTTTCCCACATCACCACCGGGCTGGATAGGGGCTGCCACAACCATGGGAGCATCTTCTGCACCATTCTTTGACCAGAGATGGAGGTTTCTTCACTGATCTCTTCACCTGTCTTTTCTCCAGAGCTGCCTCTGGGAAGCTCTCACAGCTCAGGGATGGGGAACCCCTTTGGACTGTACTCCCTTTTTCATGTAGGATTTTGCAACTTCAGTGGCCCCTCACTAAATAAAAGAGCAGATGGGAAAACAGTTGTTGGTTTCTTCCACTTCGTCCACTGAGACAGCTGCTGGGGTAATTTGCAAGTGAGCAGTTCCTTAGATGAAAATAGCTCCTGGTGGGAGCAAGGGTGCACCTGGCTGGGCCTCCCCAGCCTGAGCTCTGGACAAAACTCTCTTCCCGTGGGGCCTGTGGCATTATTTATCTGGGAACCACTTGCTTTGAAGCTGCATTGTCAGTGATCATCTGCAGTTGTGCCAGAAGAGGCCCCACAGTTTCTGGCACCAGGACATATGAGCCCCCAAAGGCTGCAGACCACCCGCAGACAGGCAGGCAGACAGACACAGAGACAGACAGACAGAGTGCCTGGGCCCCCAGGCCACTTCACCTCGTTGTAGCAGCAGCCCCATGCAGAAGGGAGAGCTCTCCCCCCGGGAGAGCCAGAGATGGCGTTCAGTGGGCGGAGAGGACAGAGGCACCAGCGCAGCCAGACCAGTGTCTGTCTTGGGCCACCAGTCACGTACTTACACACAATGGGCCATGTTTTAATCCCTCTGCTTTCCCATGTGTATTCTCCCCAAGCCCTGTGGATCCCTGTGTTGCCCCACATTTGGTTCCTCCTGGATATCCTGTAACAAGCCTTTTGCAATCCTGGGATGCTGCCCCCCTGCACCCTGTAGCATGTCCCGTACCCCTCTCAGTGACCTCTGTGTCTGAGGGTGCTTGGGAGAGGGTGGGTGACCCCCAGCCCATAGGGCTGAGCGCCCCTGGGACTGGGAGGAGCCGGGCAGAGGCTCTGAGCTGTCACTGGGGTTTCTCTGCTGTCCTTGGGGCTCAGGGCTCTCTGTGCAGGGAGATGGAGTCTCATGTGCTGTGACCACCTCGCACAACCAGCCAGCAGCTTCTGTCTTGTCATCCCTGCTGAGACCCCATCTGGACAGTCCAGGGGTTGCCACGGTGAGAGTCTGGATCTCCCTATGAGATTCATGGATTCGGTACCTATTGAGCTAAATGAAGGCAACACAATGCCAAATGATTGATTTAAAAGGAATTTCTTTGTCCCTTTTCTTTGGGATAAGATTGGCTTTGGCTGCTAAATCTGTGGTAAGAGAAAATAAAGAAATGAAAGGGAGAGAGAAAAGTGCAAGGACACCATGTGGCCTCTGGTCCTCTTCTTCTCCCTCCCAGAAGGGCGAGTGTGCTGCCAACTCCCCCTTCCAGAGTGTTATTTATAGATTTTGGTGTGCCTGCACAGTGCTGTTTCTAGAAAAGTTCTGGAACTGATTTTGGAGGGGGTCCTGGAGTCCAGGTATAGTTCTGCCCCTGCTCTTGCATGATGCCTCTGGCAGCTGCTTGCCAGGGTGAGATACGGCTAAAGGACACTGCCTGCTGCAGTCCCAGAAGTGGTTTAGGGCAACCAAAAAGAACCAGTTTCTTACAATTTCCCTGCCTGACGCTGGCAGTCCCTTCCCAGCTGGATGTCCTCTGTCTCCTTCACATAACTAGCTGTCCAGAGGGGCCTCTCCTCTGATGCTGGCTGGCACAGTCTGGTGTTTCTGCTGCCTCTCTGCAAAACGATGCTGGAAGAGGAACCAATACAGTTTTTTTTTATTTATTTTTAGAGAAGGAGAAATACTATTTTCTATAATTTCAGGAAAGCTGACACAAAACACTGTATTTTAAAACTTGCCTATGTTTTAGTATCACAGTATCATAAGGTTGGAAAGGACCTCCGAGATCATCGAGTCCAACCTATAACCCAACACCAACACCAACACTAACACCAACCATCATCTAAACCATGGCACTCAGTGCCTCATCCAGTCTCCCCTTAAACACCTCCAGGGTTGGTGACTCCACCACCTCCCTGGGCAGCCCATTCCAATGACCAATCACCCTTTCAGTGAAGAACTTTTTCCTAACATCAAGTCTAAACTTTCCCTGACAAAGCTTGAGTCCATGCCCTCTAGTTCTGTCCCCGGCCACCTGAGAGAAGAGACCAACCCCTGCCCCACTACAACCTCCTTTTAGGGAGTTGTAGAGAGCAATGAGGTCTCCCCTGAGCCTCCTCTTCTTCAGACTAAACAGCCCCAGCTCCCTCAGTCGCTCCTCATAGGGCTTGTGCTCCAGCCCCTTCACCATCTTCGTTGCCCTCCTCTGGACACACTCCAGCATCCTGACATCTTTCCCAAACTGGGGGGCCCAGAACTGGACACAGTATTCAAGATGAGGCCTGACCAGTGCCGAGTACAGGGGGACGATAACTCCTCTGGTCCTGCTGGCCACACTATTCCTGATGCAGGCCAGGATGCCATTGGCCTTCTTGGCCACCTGGGCACACTGCTGGCTCATGTTGAGCTTCCTGTCCACCAGCACTCCCAGGTCCCTTTCTGCCTGACTCCTCTCCAGCCACTCTGTCCCCAGTCTGTAGCTCTGCATGGGATTGTTGTGTCCAAAATTTAGTGACTGAGTTGCTTTCCAAGCGGAGAGAAGTTTTCCAGAGCAGCACTGGGGGGCCCTTTAGGAAGGGGCTCACTGTGCTGCAAGGCCGTGGGATGCAGCTGCTCACGTGGTAGGGGTTGGCATTGGCAAGCACTGCCTGCACAGAAGCCTGTGGGTTTCATGTGCTCAGGAGCAGCTTTAAAAGCAGAGTTGAGCGACAGCATTGTCAGCTGGCAAATCTGTGCCCCACTTATGTTTTCATTACTTCTGGGTGTGCAGTCTCCAAAGGAAACCTTTTACCATTAACAGGCTGTCTGGTTTATTTTGGTGCTGTGTGGCCAGTGAGCTGGTGCAGGCCTAGTTTGCCTCCAGGTGAAGGCAAAGCTGACTTGGCCCGATTGTGCAGAGACCAGAACTGGTGGTCACATTCTCTGGGCAGAGCGGGAGGGGATGCGTGCAGCACAAGGAGATCCAAGCATGGGCATCTCTTGAGATGAGCATGACTGAGCTGAAGCAGCATTAGAGAAACAGGGAGCTGGGATGCCCTGGGCATTGCAGGACAGCCCATGCCATGGAGGTGCCACCTAGGAGGAGACAAAAATCAGGGAAGGAATGTCTGTAGCTTCTAGCTGAGACCCACCCTCCAGCTGACAGCAGGGCTGGCTCGCTCCAAGGATGGTCCTGGAGCAGGGCTGGAGTCCAGCAGTAGGAGAAGTTGGCGGTGGTGGTGGGAGAGATGCCAGTACACAACAGGCCTGCACAAGCCACAGCCAGCAGAGGAGGAACAAGGACGTACGTTGGTAGCAGGGATGGATGTAGGGGAGTGATGCGAGAACCCAAATTCACACTGCAGGGCAGGAACCTGAAGTTCCAGAGTGAGAGTCTCTGCAGCACTGCCCGTCTCGTGTACAAGGGCACGGATGCACAGCCTTGGTGTGGGCATGGCTTTGGGGAGCTTTTACAGACGGGAGAACAGGGAGAGGAAGGGTTGCTGCACGCGAGACAAGGTAGAGCCAGGCTGCTGGCACGGAAGGGAAGGTCATGGTGATGTGTTTAAACTGAAAGTTGCCGGAGGGTCGGCATGCCCGTGGAGGCACCTGGAAATGTTCAGTACTACTTGGAAAATGACTGTAGGGAACTAAATAGCACAATTGCAATAGATATGGAGGCTCAGACAGTTCACAGCAGTAGCTGCTGGCACACAGAAGCCAGAGCGGGCAGAACTTGGTGCTCAGCTGGTGCTGAGAACCTCAAAAATAAGATAGGGAACCTGAAATGCCTGGGACTGCCTGCAATGGGCTGTACCCTGGGGATTCAGAGAACATCTCTGTGCTCAGGCAGTCCCCAGAGGCCTCTGAGTCCCATCAGTCAAACCCCAAAAAAACCCTCAATGAAGCATAAAATGGTGAGATTTGGGATCTTTACAATAGCTTTAATATCATTCTGCACTTTTTACACTTTGGGGCAGCCAAATGCCCCACAGAGGATCCACATGCTGTCAAGCAGACATACAAAAAAATGGTTCACCAGATACATATAAGTTCAATATCGATCACACAGCAGACTACAAGCAAGCAGTTGATTTCCATATATGAACTAACACCTGGAAGCAGTCATATGATCAAGGATCCTTAAACATTCAACAGGTTGAGCTGGAAGTACGGAGTTCAAATATTGCCTTTAAATGTGAATATTTACACTATCAAGCAATGTGGAAAAATCCAGATGTTCGTACTGACCTCACATTCACGAAGAAAGCAAAAATAAAGTTTGCTTTCCCAATTAATCTTGCAATGTTACATTAAATATAATTAAGACCCTGACTGGTCAGTGCAGTTAGGACTTTCAGATACAAAGTCAGAAAGCTGTATTGTCTCCTTCTCTGGAGAGAATTCAGTGGGCATTCATTGACTGATTTTCAGTGGCGTTCACTAATCATAAAGCATTTTATGCTCTTCTTATTGCAGTGGATAGGTGATACAGCATAACAGAAGCTGTGTGTGGAGCTGCTGGGCTTGTGCAGCCCCTTAGTGCAAGTACTCTTTGTGACACAGGGGGTGACAGGCTCCAGGCACCTCATGATGCAGGGACCTGTCGGGAGGCAATGTGCCAGCACTGCCGGGAGAAGGTGGCTCCAGCCTGAGGATGATGTCCTGCAGAACCCGGTACTCTCAGGGTGAGAAAGGGCCAGTGCGTAGCCTGTTTCATGGAACGTTGTATCTGGTGGTCAGGCACCTCCTCCAGAGCGCTGCGACGCTCTCTGTATGCTCGAGAAGCCCAGGAGTGATCCTGGGGCGCTGGCAGAGGAGCAGCAGGCAAAGCTGCTGGTCACCTTCTAACCAGGCAGACATGGGAGCCACCCTGCTCCCACGGGAATGCATTCCTACTCAAGACAAGCAGGTGGATGCAACCAGTCTCAGGTCCTGCCTCACCTCCTCCTGTGCCAGCTCAGGGGTGCCCACGGTGCCTGGCTATGGCACACCCTTGCCACAGCTGAGGGCAGCCGTGGTGTCTGCACAGCATGGGCTCAGGGCCACTCTGCCGCAGCTCAGGGACAACTGTGACCACCGTGGCATCGTGCTCTGGTGAGGTTTAGTGCTCTCTAACCCGCAGCAGCCACACCTGTCGGCCTCCCACAGGCCAGCCAGCACACACAGCACTGCAGAGATGTGCACAGCCCCCTCCAGGCTCCCCTGCACCCTCAGTGTCCAGGGTGTGCTTTGCAGAACAATCACAGAATCAAATAATCATTTAGGTTGGAAAAGACCTTTATGACCCTCAGTTCCAACCATAAACCAAATACTGCCAAGTCCACCTCTAAACCCTGTCCCTAAGCACCACATTCACAAGGCTTTTTAAGTCCTCTAGGTATGGAGACTCCACCACTGCCCTGGGCAGCCTCTGCCAGGGCTTCACCGCTTTTGTCAGTAAAGACATTTTTCCTGATATCAAATCTGAACCTGCCCTAGTGCCACCTGAGGTCATTTCTTCTCATCCTATCATTTATTCCCTGGAACATGAAACCAACACCCACCTCACTCATTTCCAGGAGATGCAGAGAGCGATGAAGTCTCCCCTCAGCCTCCTCTTCTCCAGGATAAACAGCCCCAGGGCCCTCAGCCGCTCCCAGAACCCCTGGGATCCAGCCCCTTCCCCAGCTCTGTTCCCTTCTCTGGACACACTCCAGCCTCTCAAGGTCTTTCTTGTAGTGAGTGGCCCAAAACTGAACCCAGGATTCAATGGTGCACCTCACCAGTGCTGAGTACACGTACCTGTTTCTACTGGCCTCACCATGGCTGATCCAAGCCAGGCTGCTGGTGGCCTTCTTGGTTACCTGGGCCACTGCTGGCTCATGTTGAGCTGCTGTCAACCAACACCCCCAGGTCCTCTCCTCCAGGCAGCTCTCCAGCCACTCTTCCCCAAGACTGGAGCCCTGCAGGGGGTTGTTGTGTCCCAAGTCCAGGACCTGACAACTGGCCTTGCTGAGCCTCATCCCACTGGCCTCAGTTCATGGATCCAGCTTGTCCCAAGCCCTCTGCAGAGCTTTCCTGCACTCAAGCAGATCAACACTTCCACCCAGCTTACTGTCACTCGCAATCTTGCCAAGGGAGCACACAATCCCCTGGTCCAGATTGTTGATAAAGATGTTGAACAGGACTGGACCCAGCACAGAGCCCTGGGGACACCACTCGTGACTGGCTGCCAACTGGATTGATCTACATTCACCATCACTCTCTGGCTTGGCCATCCAGTGAGTTTTTTACCCAGAAAATGTATTCCTGTCCAAGCCACGAGCAGCTTCTCTCTCAAGAACACTGTGGGAAATAGTGTCAAACACTACTGAATTCAAGGTAGATAACATCCACAGTCTCTCCCTCATCCACTAGCCAGGCCATCTTACCACAGCAGAAGATCAGGTTGGTTAAGCAGGACCTTTCCCAAACCCATGTTGACCAGGTCTGATCTCCTGGTTGTACTGTGTGACAGTACTCAGGATGATCTGCTCCATCACCTTCCCCAGCACTGAGGTCAAACTGACAGGCCAGTGGTTATGCAGATACTCCTTCCAGTATTTCTTCCAGATGGGAGTCACATTTGGTGGCCTCCAGCCTACTGGGATCCCCCTGGTTAGCCAGGACCACTGATCGATGATGGGAGGAGGCTTGGTGAGCTCTTCTTCCAGTTCCTTCAGTACTCTTGGGTGGATCATGTCTGGCCCCACAAACTTGTGCGTGTCCAAATGGAGTAGCAGGTCACTAACCATCTCCCCTTGGATTATGGAGGCTCCATCCTGCTCCCTGTCCCTGTCTTTCCAGCACAGGGGGATGGGTACCCCGAGTAAGGTGTCTGTGCTGTGGCAGGTCCCCCTGCACCACAAGGTAGTGGGCCTGGGGCACGGTGCAGGGGATGTGAGACTTGAGTCAAACCCCCACCTTGGTGCTGCCTTGGAGACCCCACAGCTGCTGCATCATGACTGTGTATGACCATGAGCCCCAGCCCGACCTGGGTACCACACCAGAGGCCACTGGGAGCCATCCTGAAGCAGCAGACTGGTGATGGGAGGCCCTCCCCATGGTATGGATGCCTAACACAGCCTTCTCCTCGAGGCTGAGAGCCCAGCAAAGGGCAGCTACGATGTTGAATGGACTGGTGCATCTCTCGTATGAGGAAAGGCTGAGGGACCTGGGGTTGCTCAGCCCAGAGCACAGAGAGGGCTCTGGAGGATCTCATCCGTGTCAATAAATACCTGAAGGGAAGCTGCGGAGGGGACGAGCCAGGCTCATTCCAGTGGCAGGACCAGAGTCAACGGGCACACACTGGGATACAGGATCTTCCCTCTGAACATCAGGAAACACTTTTTCAGTGTGAGGATGACCCAAGGAGGTTGTGCACATGGTCCTGGGCAACTGCCTCTGGGTGGCCCTGCTTCAGCATGGCGATCAGACAAAGTGACCTCAGTAAGTCCCTTCCAGTGTCAATTGGTCTGTGACAAAACCATTCCTATTGATTATCTGCGGTCTGTAATTCCCATGGCATTATTCCCTACCCAGAAAACAGGATATTTGTGTCACTTCTACGAGAGCTGTGAATAGTGGGGCGTTTGGGCACGTGAGTGCTGTATTAAACCCAAACGACTGTCTGAAGTGAAGACACCTTAAAAAGAAGGCTGCCCTTGACATATAAGCATTTTCTCTTGGAGGTGATCCTCAGCTTTTTGCCATCCCTAGAATCCCACAACCTTGCTTAGTAAACAGCTCAACGAGGCTCACAGTCCTGCAGCCCAGGACCAGAGAGAAAACACAGAGCAACCAGCCCAGAAGTCTCTCTCCAACGGGCTCGGAATCCACAGCTTGGATTCAAACTAAACCCCCTTTCTGAAGATGACAACACCAGCTCTTGAGTCAGAATCTTCTGTCCTCCAAGCAAAGAACCAAGATAGGAAAAAGCAGCAGAAACAATTTATCTGTGTTGTATCTTCACACTTTTTCAACACGGAATTGCACTGAAAGTCTGGAGAAACAAACACACAGAGCCAGATCGTGTTTAAGTAATGCTTTGCCTGGTCTTTTCCTATGCTTTCGACTCAGTATATGTGCAAAACACATAAAAGAGGCCATGAGCTGACAGGTCACTGCCAGAACCATTCAGACAGTAGTCAGTGGAGCATCTGCACTGTGCTCTCTTGCTCTGGTGCAACCTACCTTCTCTCAAATGGTCAGGAAAAAAAAAAACCTGAAGTTTTATTATAACCTTCTCTGCATAAAAATAAAACCCCCAGCAATTTAATGAGGTGAACACCTGTTCCAGCCCAGCCTCGAGACCACACTTCAGCAGGGTCATGTGCTGGGCAGCCAAATGCTACAGGTGAAAGAATCCCCGTGACACTCTGTGTGCAGAACAGCTGTTCAGAAGGAACCATTCTGCCCTGCTCAGATCCTTTGGACTCTCTAGTTCATTTTCTTGCGCCTCCGTTGGCTCCCTGCTGCCTTCTGCACAGGCAAAGGAACAGAGAGAATGCCCAGCCTGTGTTTCTGATCACTCTCAAGTCCTGGAAGCTCCTTTGCCTTGGAGACCTTTAATCGCATGGCCCTTGCAATGTCCATCATCCTGAAAAACACCAGAGGAATGCCAAGTCAGAACACCTGCTCTTAGCCACTTGAATTCAGCATCCTCAGCTGTGAGAAGAGGGCCTTGCCCAACACCTATAGTGCAAAGAGCCTGGACAAGAAGACACAAGCCAGAACACACCTGGAGCCTTGTCAAACAGTGAGACCAAGGCACACCTGAAGGGAAGCTGGCAGAAAGAGAGGAGTCCAGACCCAGCCTCTCTGGGGCCCCAAGAACACACAAATCCCAGAATGCTCCCAGCTGACTTTATTATCTTTGAAATACAATAAAGGGTTCTTCAGTCAAACCTCCTGCTCTAAGCAAAGATGATCCCTTTGAGTAGCTCAGAGTTATGTGCCTCTCCTCAATTTTTCCAACAGGTCTCAACCTCCTGCATCCTTTTCTCAACCGCACCCCCCTATGCCCTGTGCTCCCAGCTCCAGTACAGCTGTTAGGAACAAAACCTGAGCATCAATTGTGAAATCCAACATGGATTCCTCAAAAATCTTAATTCCAAATAGAACAAGAATAAATAAAAGTGGATGGAAACAACAGCAAACCGCTGTTTAATCCACTACGACCCATCAGAGATCAAGGGCAAAATCAGAAGTCACTGCACCAAGGCTGACTGAGAGCTTGCAAAACCAGGAGGTGATGAAGGGTCTTGATAACTCCCAGTTATCACAGGACCTGAACCTTGCACCCCTCAGCCAAAAACCCCAGGGTGGTCCACCATGTCTTTCCCTGTTGCAGTGAAGGATGTGTCCCTTCACGGTTCCCAGCCTCTAAGCAATCCTGTTAAGACCAACGTGACTGTGTCAGGCAGCACATGTCCTTGCTGTCTCCATCGCCCAGGGAACAGGACAGGGCAGGAGAGAGAGGCTAGTGAGCACAGCTGAGTGGCCACTAACAGGGCTGCCAGGCTGCTTCCCAGACAGCGCTAACAAGCCACCTGCAGAGCTGATGCTTGTTGGGAGACCTCCCAGCAAGCACCGTGGGCTGGCAGATCAATTCCTGTTTGATTCTGTGGGAGCCAGAGACAGCACAGTGCAGCTGCCAGCAGCAGGCTCTGCCTGACATCTGCTGGGAACAGCAGGCCTTGCAGCAAACAGTGGAAAATTCAGGTCTAGGGGGAAACTGTCCCCAGAAGCCAACACAGCAAGTTTTTTTTTGCCCTGAAGCTCACCCTGCAAGCTGTTTTCTACCTGATCACCTTCACTAACCTCGATTTGGCCAATCTGTATTTAAAATAAATAATGGCAGGAAGATGTGTTGGGGCAGTTTTGGTTGGACATTAGGAAAAGATTCTTCCCCCAGAGAGTGGTGGAGCAATGCAACAGCTCCCCAGGGAAGCAGTCACGGTGTTGAGCCTGACAATATTCCAGAAGCATTTGGCCAACACCCTCAGACACATGGTGTAAATGTTAACATTGTCCTATGCAGGGACAGGAGCTGGACTTGATGATCTTTGTGGGTCCCTTCCTGCTGAGGTCATTCTATGATTCTGTGATTCTATGAAATACTATGGCCAACAGTTCTGCCCACAACCTCTCCCATGAGGCTTTGCTGGAAAATCCAAGTTCATCAGTATTCCAGAAACAAAAATCACCTCCTGGGTGCCAAGCCCAGAGTGGGTGAATTCCAGGTGCCTGGGATTCCTCCATGTAAGCACTAAGTTAATGCTCACAGTGAGAAAAAAAGCACTGTTTCATTTTTTTCCCTTTGCAGTGAGCTGCAAACCCACACTGACACCCAGGCTGGTACCTAACAATTACCAGAGCTCTGCAGGACGATGGGGCATAGAGGATGTGAAGGCAAGTGGTGACATGATTCCTCAGGCAACAAACAGGGATGAATGGTCTTGTCCTGAAATCTACTCCAGCTGCCCATTTTGTGCCAGTTTCCCTGCCTGCAGAATAGCTAAAGAGCCTCTTGATGTACCTGATGACCTCCTTCCAACAAGTGCCCTTTCAAAGTTCAAGATGTGTAAAACCACCTCTCTTTACAAGCATCAGGACTTCAAAATTAAAAAAAAAAAAAAAAGGAAGATGGATTCCAATTGCAACAAGAGGCACTTTTGAACCAATTATCTCCCTGGTAGCCAGGAGCCAGAGAGGCTCCAGAGCTCTCTCCCCAGGGGCTCTTTGCAGGAGGATCATGCCTATCTCAGCAGGCATGAACAAACACGATGACCCACCTGCTTTCCTGGAGCTTCAGGTCATTCTGCAGGATGGTGAGGTCTGTTTGGAAGTTGTTAATGTGCAGAGCCAATGCAATGACGTATGCTGCAATTTTAGCCTTCATGGATGCAGAGACAAAATTCTGGACACTGCACGTTAAGAGGGAGAAAACAAGAGGTGGAGCATCAGTGAACCCAAAACACAACCCCACGAGACACAGAAGAACTGGAGAGACAGTTAGATGTGACTGGCTTTTCCTGGACATCAAAAAGAGCTCAAAGCAAGAGGCCTGTGATCACAGGGGTCTAAACTTTTTCTCATGTTCCTGTTCCTGTTCAGAAGAGCAGGTCCCACCAATGCCACTTCAATCTCTTGGGCAGGCTGGTCCCTGGCAAGAGGAAAGCAAAGACAGGGAACCACTGGAGAGAGATCAGTGGAGGCCACATTGATTATCAGGGGTCTACAGTGTCTTTACTACGAGGAGAGGCTGAGAGAGCCATGTCTGTTCAGCCTGGAAAAGAGAAGACTGAGAGAGGACCTCATCAATGTTGATCAATACCTAAGGGGTGTGGGTCAGGAGGACGGGGCCAGACTCTGTTCAGAGGTGCCCAGCAACAGGACGAGGGGCACCAGGTACAACCTTGAGCACGGGAAGGTCCACCTGAACATTCTTCCCTATGAGAGTGACGGAGCCCTGGAACCGGCTGCCCAGGGAGAGTGTGGAGTCCCCTCTGGAGAGATCCCAACTCTGCCTGGATGCACTCCTGTGCAGCCACTGGAGGAGACCCTGCTTTAGCAGGGGGTTGGACAGGATGAGCTCCAGAGGGCCCTGCCAACCCCTGCCATTCTGTGATAAGGAAGTTTTTCCTAGGGCATTCAGTGTAACTACTGATGGCGCCTCAAATACACAGCCCAGCAGACCCCAGCATTTGTCGGCCAGTGGTCTGAGCCCTCAGAGAAAAGCTGGCCCTCTTGGGCTCCAGTTCTCTGCTCGTGTCAGACTAACAGCAGCAGTGCAGTGCTGCAACAGCTGAGGGTCTGCACCGTACCCCTTGCAGGCAGAGAGGCTGTTGGCTCCCGAGCGTGGGGAAGGCCCCACGACAAGAGTGAGGGTGCTGTTCACTCTTGCCTGTAGTTTGGTGCTTCCACTCAAGAGGATTGCTGAGAACATTTATCCAGATGTATAACTGCATAGTTGTGAATGGCATCCAATCAAGCCTGCAGCTAACCTGGTCTCCACCAGCTGCCCAAGGCCCTCGCTGCAGTGGGACAGTGCTTAGCAAGTGGCTCTGACACTGCTGGAAAGGAGGATGCTGCAGGAGCTCCCCAGCCTCTGCTCAGTCACGAGGTGGTGTCTTCTCCTGGCTGACCTCCATGGCAGGACCAGATCCTGCTGGCTGGGAATGCCTGGGGAAAGCTTTAGCAGAACTCTGCCTGTATACACGAGTGCAACCACGTGGTGCCAGCCCAGGGAGAGCTAACCAGTGCCAATCCTTACGCAGTTTTGTCTGCGTGGGTTTCCGTGGAGAATCCAAACAAGTCAAGTCAGGTTCATGGAAAAGCATCTATTACGGTAATTAAACGAACTGAGTGTAAAAAAAGCACCGTGATTTAGTCATCACACTACCTCTGTCCTGACCCAGGCTGGGATGATGGAAGAGCCAGAGCATCTGTCTGCCAGCTCCCTCGTTCACAGTGGAATTGTACAGGCGGACAGCCGAGAGTCAGGCACAAAGCGAGCCCCTGCCCTGCCATCCAGCATCCAGGAGAGGGCAGGAAGAGGGCTGGGCACCCCACTTTGTCAGGCTAGCTAAGTTCACAGGCACTGGATTGCTTTTGCACACACAACCCTGCTTTGCCCAGGCACTGTCTAAAATGGACTATCACGAGCCACAGTCCTGCGTTCTACAGGGCTGGGAGTGTGAAGCAAGAGAAACCACTGCTGCCTTCTGTTTTGGTAGCACGTTTCCTAACGCATCTATGGCCCTTCCAGCTGAACTCTGCCCTGTCTCTGCCTCAAGAACATCAAAGCCAACACATCTCCTTACCTGCCATTGTTGTAGGTCAGTGAAGTGAAATTCTTCATGAGTTTCCTGCTAATAATCTGTGGGCATTCAGGACCCATTGGATCTAGGACAGAAAGCGGTTTTCTAGTGAAATGAGAAACACAGACTCTTGCTTGTAGTGCCCATCTACAGCCATGGCAACAGCACAGTGATTACAGCATGGCACTTACTGCCACTTCCCAGGAAAACAGAGAATACAAAAGGAACCTGTGCAACTGACTTCTAGATATCACCATTTTTCAGCTCCTAACAGCTTCTACTGCCTTTACAAATGGGCTCTCCCACTTCAATACATGTGTGCATGTGCACCTACTCTTTAATAGATCCCTGCCTTTTCACAGATAGTTCTGTCACAAAATATTATTAAAATTGAAAGCACACTATAAAATTCCAATTACCACCAAGATCAGCCACTTCCACATTCTCCCTAAACCCTGTAGGGTGACTCCTGTGTCTCCAACAATGCAGCCCAGATCACTGTTTCCTTCATTTCCCCCCCTGTCACTGAAAATGCTAACAGAGACGTCAGCACTGATGAGGAGACTCATCAAGAGTCTGAAGCAAGACCCTGAAAACAACAGAGCTATGGTCACTGTGATCCACACATCGAGCTATTGAGCAAAGGACGATAAAAACACCCTTGATTCTCAAAAGCACAAAAAGAGATACAAAGGATGCACTGTGTACTCCAGGCCTCTTCCACCTGGAATACAGAGGCTGGAGGAGGGAGAGAGATGATAACTTTCCAGCCTCTCAGCTTAGGACTAACGTGTGAAAATATAAAACAAGTTTGTAAGTACAGACTATCATTAAATATGAAAGATTCTCAAAATTTCCCATCTAAGCTACCCTGTCTCCTACAGAGAGGACCTCACAGCACCACCCTACTACATGGCCATTTGAACGGGACTGAAAAGGATGACATACATCTCCCAGCAGACACAGATTTAACAACGCTCAACCACAAGGAGATCCTCAGCCTCAGCATGAATCAGGCTGAAAGCACCTGCTGCAGCAAGCTGTTTGACCACACAGCTCACTGTGGGCAGCCTTACTGTCCTCTGCTGCAGTAATTACAAGCCAAGCCTCAGCAGGTGTTTAAAAGGGGAGGAGCTGCAAACTTACGCTTCTTCTTGATCACTTTCAGGTAGCTGAACTTAATAAGGGTGTCCAAGAACCAGAGACATCGGGCTTTGTGATCTCGGCTCTTTTCATCCGCAGGCAGGAACTTCAGCTCCTCTAAAACAAAGGAGCAATGGCTGAAGGAGAGAGAAGGGGAGGATGAGGCTCAAAGAATGAGGAACCAGTTTACATTGTCAGGACAGGACATACCTGTACCTACACTGTGTGAGGACAGTTCCCTGGATACCTATAAAGGACAGCCCCAGAGGCCCCTCTGTGAGCATGCTTTCCTGTCAATGAGCACCAGGTTCAGTCCTCCCTTCCAGCATGCAGGTCCCTGCGCTGCAGAACCTGCAGGCTCTCCACATAGCTCACAGACAAACTTCCACTTTGGGACACACAGAAGCACAGGGAATGAGGTGTGTTTTGTGCACTTACTGCTCACTTCAGCCCCTCTGTGCATGGGCTCAACAGTTCTAAGTGCACACTCGTGTCAACCTGCCAAGCCACAGCAAAATCCACAGTGACTCCATACTTGGCTGGGACTGTGCCCCACCACGGGCATAAGCAGTTGGTTCACCTCTGTGGTCCCCCTTCTAGGCATCCACCTTCAGACCCCACTTTGGATTTCTCCACTCTCCTCCTCTGCAATCAATTCCCCAAAGGGCAGCCACACTGCTGCACACACGGCTTCCTCACCTCTAAAACCATACCCCAGATTCCCCAAGGCAGGTGCTGCTCAGCCATGCTTGGAACCAAAACCCTTGCTCTGTGCTGAAGAGACCAGCCTGGGTATTTTGGAGCTGGTGGCAGCATCCATCCTGCCACATAGAAAAACCACAGCTGCACAGGGCCCACCCAGACAATGGCCAAGCCATTTGCAGGGCATTACCTTTTATCTTCTGTTAACTTGGCGATTTCTTCTGATGTAATGTTAACAAAGACTGCAGCTGGACCCTCCAATGCTTCATATTCTGCTGGGGACAGAACTGGAAGGATATTAAAGAAAAGAACAAGCGTGCCTGTGCTCTGCCTTCTGGTTTGAACACCCTGCACTGAGACAAGCTCTGACTGCTGCTTTAGGAGTTGTGGGGCAGGGAAGGGGAGGACATTATAAACAGGCAGGATGTAATGACAAGACTAGAAAGCTGCCCAATAATAAAGCTCTTTACAGGGCTGCAGCTTGATCACAAGTCAATTTTTCCTGCACATCCACCCTCATCACTATTCCCAGTCAAACTGCTGCCAACAGGGAGGCACAGCATCCTGCTCTCAGCAGGAAAGAAATGTGACTTGCAAGCCCAAAAATCTCAGCATGGCATAGAATCATAGAATCTTCCAGTTGGAAAAGACCTTTCAGATCACCAAGACCAACCCATCTTCTGCTAAACCATGTCCTTCAATAACTCTTCTACCCATTTTTTAAAGACCTCCAGGGATGGTGACTCAACCACCCCCCCTGGGCAGCTGTTCCAGTGCCTGGACACCCTTTCAGCAAACAAATTCTTCCTAATATCCAGTTTGAACTTCCCCTGGCGCAACTCATGGCCATTTCCTCTTGTCCTATCACCTGTCACTTGGGAGAAGAGATCAACACTCCCTCTGCCACAGCCTCCTTTCAGGCAGTTGTAGACAGTGGTGAGGTCGCCAGTTTTTTACTCAGCAGAGGCTGTGCCTGTCCAGGCCAATAGCAGCCAGTTTCTCAATCAGAATACTGCGAGAAATGGTGTCAAAGGCTTTACAAAAGTCCATGTAGAGCACATCCACAGCCTTTCCCTCGTCCATTAACCAGGTAACTTTGTCATAGAAAGAGGTCAGGTTGGCCCTTCATAAACCCATGTTGACTGGGTCTGATCACCCGGTTGTCCCACGCGTGGTGTGTGACAGCATTCAATATGATCTGCTCCATGACCTTCCCCGGTACCGGGGTCAAGCTGACAGGCCTGTAATTCCCCAGATCCTCCCTCTGACTCTTCTTGTAAATGGGAGTTACATTTGCCAGTCTCCAGACGAGCAGCAATCTCCCTGCTCTCAGCTTTTGGCTTGGGAGAAGGCTTGGTTCATGCCCACACACCCGACCACCAGCAGCAAGGCTTACAGTGTGGGAAACCACTCTGTCACAGAAAAAGATACTGTCCTCAAACTTGTAAACATCTGCTGGTTTGTCAGTGTCTTCGTTACACGGAGGGAGGAAGATGGAGGTGTTCTGTACATCATCTTGGGCCACATCCTGGATCAAAGCTTTGGAGGAAAGCAAGAAAGAAAACAATATTTGAACAAAGCAAACAAAGCCACAGAGAACGTGAGCAAAACCCAAATCCTTCCTTTAAACGTTAGTCTACGTAATGGTGTTTCTTGGGTCAACACCAGCTTAGTCACAGCTGGAACTGTAAAAGTTTAAAGCTCCAGCTCAGTTTATCTCACCTGAGACAGTAGCAAGGGAAGGGCTACAACTCCTCCCTACTTCGTTTTGTTACTGCTACCTGAAGGTGCTGGCTGCACAGAAAGCATTTCAGCAGGCACAGAAGGGCTGAGAGTTTCTGATATGCCTGATACATATGGAGCATGCTGGGGATTTAGACTGCTGTCCTCACTTCTGCCAAGAACTTTCTGCTCCTTAAAATTTAAAGCCACTCCAGACTAAGAGAACAACCTTGGAAAGAAGTGCACCAAGGCGAAAGGGTTGCTGCTGCCACACATCTTGCCTGAAGAGTATGGTTTTGGCACCCTGGGTTCTGTTGGACACCCATTTGGCACAAAGCAGCTCTCAGAGCTCAGTCAATATCCAACCTGGAACACAAGTGATGGGAGCTGATGAGTTCTATAGCCAGAGAACTCTCCCATTCACAGCCAATGAAACTAAGAATCCCAGAAGTGCTAGTGGAAAGGAGGTCTGGAAGTGTCCTGTCCAACTTCCTGCACACAGTAGGACTGTCCACAGCACTAGACCAGGGCAGCCCTGGCAGAGCTTGCAATCTCCAAATATGGTGACTGCATATCTTTCTGTGGCCCACACTAGGGCTGCAGCACCCTCCACAGCAAGAAGGTTCCCCCTGATTCCCACGTGGACCTCTCAAGGTCCAGGAACCACAGCAACTTACGCTGTTGGTCCTTGCTGGCACTTCTGAGAAGGGTTTGGTTCTGACTGCCCTTTCAGGTAGCTGCGGGATGCTGTTACAGCCCTGTTGGCCTCCTCTGTGCTAAGGGCAGCTTCCTCTGCCTCTCCTTGCCCATCATATGCCCCAGGCCTCTGCCCCTTCTCCTTGCCCTGCTGTGAGTGCTCCCCCACTTCCCCACCTCCTTCTTGGACAGGGCAGCACACAGAGGGTGGCACAGGCTGGACAACACAATACAGATGAAGCCTCACTAGTACCCAGTAGTGAGGTCATCAACTTCCCCCCTCAGTGCACTGCTTGCAGAGTGAACTTTTCCTGCAGCAGTGACAGTAACTACAGCCACAGGAGGCTCTTCCTTGCTTCAAGCTCCTCCATAGCAGAAGCCAAATTTCATCAGCCTTGATGGGGCTGTGACCTGGTTTAAGCCTCGAACCACGTTGCACAGATACAACACCGCAAAGCCAGGGTACAGTTCACCTTAATGAACGTTCAGCATCTCAGTTCAGATGAGGTGAATGTACTGCCCTTATCCTAGTAAACTGATACCCAAGGACTCCCAGAAGAGCTCCCAACAACAGGCAGGGATGGACTCTGATGCCACAGGGACATTTCCTCATTCAGGCACCTGCCATGCTAAGTCTAGCAGGATCAGAAGGAAGCAGTTCCTTTTCCACCAGGAAGACCTCTGAGCTCCTCCACACGTGCCCTTCTCAGCTGTTAGACCAGCTGTTTCCTTGGTCACTTGAAGAATACCTCTTCATTCCTACCAAACTTGGCAAGGGTCAGAAAAAGGCAGTTATGGGTGCTTTCATTAAAACCTGAGGCAATATTCTTACCTGTTACTCCTTTTGTGTCTATAACACTTGCTGCTGCTTTTGTCACAGCCGTATTCAGAATATCACTGCCCACTGTGTTCATTCGCCGAGAGCTCAGAGCTCGCTTCTGCTTGCTGGTACCAAAAGCCTCAATGCACAAGTCCATCTGTGCAAGAGAGATGCAGTTTAAAACACACTGCTGAACTGAGGCCACTTTGCACCTTATCAAAAAAACTCAGACAGCCACCACTTGTTCCACACTCACATTCCCTCAGGGAATTCCACATGTTTCGCTGGGCATAGCCCAGACACATGACACACACAGACCTGCAAGGGAGCAGGAAGCAACTGGGACTGTATTCAAGTCTGAAATAACTATGAAAACATGGCCCAGTTCGGCACTAATAAGGTGCTGCCTCACAGACCCCCAAAGCACAGGTCTACCCTGCAGTAACCCAAACATCACCTGCTACTTTTAGCTGGATAATCACAACAGAATATGACATGGGGTTCCAACTTTACCTTCTCACTGTAGGACTTAGTCTGGTAATCCCTCGTGTCGTCAGGTATTAAGTTATCTATAAAAGAACAAAAGTTAGGATGCTTGGTTTGCAGCAGCCAGGACAGGATACGTATTCAGTAGCCTTTTAGCTCTAAACCCTTCCTGAAAGGCCTAGCACACCACTTCAAGATTTCCCTGTAGGACTTTTGCCAGTAAAAGAACACACTGAATGTAAGAGCATGAACCTAGAACAAAAAAGAAAAAGCATGCCAATTGTTGCTACAAAGCCTATGGGCAAACTGCACAGATTGTGGCAACACCCAGGTCCTGCTGCACAGGGCAAAACCAAGCTCCTAAAACATCGTATACTTTAGGTTATCTTCCTGGGTTCAGTAATAAAAAGCAGCTCAGCTGTAGAAAAGCTCTTCTGCTTTTCAGTGATCCAGTCCCTTGACCAGGCAATTCCCAGGCCTCCCTCAGCAGAACGTAGCCAGACTGTGCTTATTCTGAGCCATGACAAACTTGGTACTGCCTCCAGCACTCCCACCCTCCCACCTGTAATGCTCTCTGCTTCACCTCCACCCTGAATTCCACCTTGATCCTTCTCTCTCTGTTTCCCATTCCACGCAGTGCCTTAGAAGGCGAATATAATGTTTCATCCTTCCTCCATGCTGAGGGAATGAGACAGGAATGAGGCAGAAAGAGCAGCCAGGGAGACAACAGAGCAGTCAACAGCTGAATGCACACCCTCAGCACACGGAAGCTGGTGCAGGGGTTAAACATGGCAATGCCTTACCTGACAGCAAGGGCTGCATGTTGAATATTTCAGCATTGTAGACGTTGAGCTGCCCAGAGTCCTTGTCTAACACACCAATAAAATATCTGTGAAGAACAGGGGCAAGCAATTAGCTAGAGATTCTCCAGTGGTGGTGATGTTTTAAAATACATGATGCAGAGCTGTGTGTATTCCTCATCCCCTGCCCCCCTTTCCTTTTTTTTTCCAAGTACATTTGGAACATCACAACAGAACAAGTTACCCATGGCATGCACTGTTATATACATGCACAAAAAATAAACTTATTGCTCTAAGTGATTGTGTAAGTCTTAGGACAACTCAACTGGCTCCAAAACATGCAGACAAAGCCTAGGTGCCAGTGCTGGCAGGTCTTCTCTTTTGCTTTTTCTGATGCATCAGAACTCCTGGTTTCTCAGTGCTTCTATACAGCACGTAGTGATTCAACATCTAAGTTCCCTGTGGTGAGCTCTCTGCTTTGTACAAGGCACTTTTAAGTCCTCAGAGCTTCCCTGAATTGTGACATTGCCATTTCTAAAAGCAGATGATTTTTCTTAGGCAAAATCTTAAGTTTTGGCAACATCAAATCACATCCTTGCTCTTCCCCTCACGAGGCCTTCTCAAACACACTATTTGTCACAACTACCCAAGTGACTGCACGTGCACAAACAAGGCAGCTGCCAGGCACTGGAGTCTCTGGTCAAAATCCTCTTCATTCAAATCATGGCCTCAATGGGGACTTCTGAGCCAGGAACTGTGTATCTCAGCAATTCCTCTACTTCCACGCTTCTGTGCCCAGGAAGCTGTACCTGCACAGGGAGCTGCCCTTCACAACTCCGCTGCTGAAGTTATTCCCCACGTATGAAAGCCTGTCAGTTTCCGAAACCTGAAAAACAAAGACAAGTTACTTTAAGAGAGAGCTGTGAAAATCCTTCTCTGCATCTGCTTTACCTTCCATGACGCCACAGAGCTCTGTATTCCCCGGCACTACATACTGGTCATGCACAGGCAAATTTCACTTTGCCTGTTCTGGGTACACGTCACATGAGGTCAAAGTCTTTTACAGACAATGTTCCTTGAAGCTGAAACTCCCCATATCCCATAATTCTACCGCAGCTTTCACTGCGCCAGAAGATGAGGAACACTGGAAAGAAATCAGGTGTGAAGGCACCTAAAATGCCTCATGGTGTTGACCACTGCACTTTAATCCTCAAGTTTCTGAAAGAAACAGTGTTTCCTCACAAAGCCACCAATGAAGAGCTCAGACCTTGCTGCCAGCCTGTTTACAGGACCATTTCCATTGTTTTAGGCTCCTTAACAAGGCTGTTTAGAGCTTCCAGCCAGAACAGACCTTACAGATCCCAGCCTGGGCCAAAGGCACACACTGGGCAGAGCGAAGGCTGCGGTGAGGGTGGCTGCGGTGAGGGTGGCTGCGGTGAGGGTGGCTGCGGTGAGGGTGGCTGCGGTGAGGGTGGCTGCGGTGAGGGTGGCTGCGGGACCTGGAACTGTGCTGGCCGTGACACCAGGTAGGCCCTTCCTTACCAGGATCCTTCGGCGCTTTCTCTGCGGATGGGCCGTGTCCTTGTGCCGGTACATGGCGAAACGCATGGAGTCGGAGCGCTGCAGCCGGCCGTTGGAGAACTGCACTGCAGGCGCAAAGAGGACGTCAGACCACGGGGAGAGGAACTGTCACGCCGCAAGGGGGAGGCGGGGGGAAGAGAGCGGCTGGGGGTGGGGACACAGAGGCCGTCACGTTGAGGTAGAATAGAGGAGCTGTCGCGCGGCGTGGGGGCACACGCGGACAGAGGGGCTGTCACACCCGTGGGCAGGGAGGGAACACAGAGGCCCATGAGGAAGGAGGGGCAGGGTAGGGACAGAGGGGCCCAGGGGGAGTGAGACCCGGGGGAGGGACGGAAGGGCCCGCGGGGGGGGAGACGGGGAGACTGGGAGAGGGACAGCAGGGCTCGGGGCGGCGGGAGGGACAAAGAGGCCGTCACGCCGAGGGCTGCTGGGAGGCCAAGGAGAGGCTCCCAGACCCCCGCCTGCCGTCTCCGCCTCACCCAGCGCCGCCGGCTGCTCTGCCTCAGGGTTGCCCCGGTAGCGCCAGGTGGCGGTGCTGGTAGTGTCGGTATCGGCCATGGCGCGGGTGCGGCTGGGGGCGCTGCGGGGGAATGTGTCCCGGCGACACCGCGCGGCTGCTCCCACCCCGGAAGCGTACTCCGCCCCGATCACCCCGCCCCCGGAAGCGCGATCGCCCAATCGCGACCGCACTCTCATTGAGGAGCCGCCGCAGCGCGTAAGTTACGGGGTCGCTGATTGGTCGGCACCGCCCATCGCGCGCGGGCTGCGCTGCGCTTGGACGTCACTTCCGGCAGAGCCGTTGGGGGCGGAGGCGCGCGGACTGGGCTGCAGGAACGAGCTGTGAGGCCGCGCACGGGCCTGACCGGTACTCCGCGCCTCTCACCGCCCACTCGCCGCCACACGGAGCTCCCGGACACAGGGTGAGCAGGGCGATGGGCGGGCAGGCCGGGCTTGAGACCGCGCCTGCTCCGGGCCCTGGCCTCTCCCCCTTCCTTCCCGTTTCCTCCCCCTTCCTTCCCGTTTCCTCCCCCTTCCTTCCCGTTTCCTCCCCCTTCCTTCCCGTTTCCTCCCCCTTCCTTCCCGTTTCCTCCCCCTTCCTTCCCGTTTCCTCCCCCTTCCTTCCCGTTTCCTCCCCCTTCCTTCCCGTTTCCTCCCCCTTCCTTCCCGTTTCCTCCCCCTTCCTTCCCGTTTCCTCCCCCTTCCTTCCCGTTTCCTCCCCCTTCCTTCCCGTTTCCTCCCCCTTCCTTCCCGTTTCCTCCCCCTTCCTTCCCGTTTCCTCCCCCTTCCTTCCCGTTTCCTCCCCCTTCCTTCCCGTTTCTTCCCCCTTCCCCACTCCTGCCCTGGGCAGCCCCTCTGGGCCAGCTGGAAGCCCTGAGGAAGGCGAAGTTGATCAGAAAGGCACTGAGTGGGCCAGACGTGGGGCCTGCAGGAGAGCTAGGGAGCGCAGTAGAAGGAGCTCAGTGGGGCCTCAGGAGATGGGGCTCAGCTGGGTGCAGGAAATGCAGCTCTGCTGATCTTGAGGAGAGTCCACAGGACAGCCCTGCTTATCCTGACCTCAGCACGCTTTGCAGGGTTCCCTGATCCTGATGATGTCCCTGGGCCTGTGGTGACAGCAGGCACTGAGTCCTGGGGCAGCTGGATGCTTCTGCCAGGTCCTGTGGAATGCAGCCGGTGCTCAGCCTTGGCATGGGACCCCTGGGGTGCATGGGGCTGTGACCTGTTTGAGGTGTGCATTGCTGTGGTGCTGAATGCCAGGCTTTGCATTCAACAGGGAGTCTCTGGGGCTTTCTGTGTATGCAGTGGTGGTGTGTAAGGTTCAGAATTGAGCGTCCGCATGATTTTTAGTTGCTAATTGGGATGCAGGTGCTACATAAAACTTGGATGTTGCAGGTGAACGATAAGAACTGGGTCATACCTTTTTTTGTCTTCAGTCCAGTACCTCCCAGTGCATTTAGGAATAAGCACAGGAACAGCAGCCATGCTGTTTGTCAGCTAATTTTCAAAGAAACATGTTTATGCACTGTGTTACAAATTGAGTTTTGTTTTTTTGTCTGGGTGCAGTTGTTAAGTTACAGCTGCTCTCGGGAAGGACAGTGTGGGTGGAGCAGTGTTCCGTGTGCCTCCGGTGTGTGGGAGCTGCACACAGTGATGTCTGTTGCACTGAGCGCAGGGGCCACTTGTGGTGGTGCTGACAAAGACAGGCGCTGCCACCATCAGGATGGGGACCCCGGCACCCTGCTGCAAAAGCATGTGTTTTAAGGAAAGGTGGACGAGGCGTCAGGAGAAAGGAGCTCCCTGATGGAGCAGGGGATGAGCATCAGGAGAAAGGAGCAGCAGAGATGACTGTTATGAGCTGACGTAGCTCCGTTTTCCACTGTGCTGCTCGGGGAAGGAGGTAGAAGAGTCTGGAGTGAAGTTGAGCCTGGGAAGAAGGGTGATGTACAGGTGTTTATAGTTTTATTTCCTACTCTGTTATTTATTGGCAATACATCAATTTAATCTTCCTCAGATTGAGGGTTTTGGATGGTAACTGGTAGGTAGTCTTCTGTCCTTATCAGAGCCCACACACTTTTCACTTTCCTTTCTCCCCCCATCCTGCTGAGGAGAGGTAGTGGCAGAGCAGCTGGATGGGTGTCTGGCTAGGCCACCACAATGCCAGAATGGAGATCCGCAGCACATCTGTGCAGATGTTTTCCCTTTTGAGGGTAAAACGACTGTGTTGGAAGGTGGGCTTTTGAAAGGAGTTTGGAAAGATCAGAGGCAGGTAGTTCTGCTGTTCTTGTTTGCAGCACTGTAGTCATCTGCTGAATCAGTTTGATGGCTGTAGTAATTTGCTTAGGCTGAAGATGCGTGATGCTGATGAATCCATTGTGGTGGTGGCAAACTAATCTCTTGCTGATATAAACCATTTTGTAGCAAAAGCAGGTCTGTTCGTTGTGCAGTTAATTAACTCCAGCATCACGGGGGCTAAAAGCTTAGGCAAAAGAATCATCAGGGAAGGCGGCTGGACTGGGGTGTTTAAAAATCATGAATCTGTGGATTTAGAAAAAATTGCCGTGCTGAACAAGAAGACATCGTGCTAGCACTGAGCTGCCTGTGGCTGCCCTTTCCTGTGGGATCCTTGCATGTGGACCTTTGGTTCTGCGTGGTGTTGGTGGTTGGATTCACGAGCTCGGGGTGAAGATGAGCTGGAGAGGCTGGCAACTGAGTTTCCATGGCAGCACTGGGTGTTCCTGTGAGAAGACAACAGCAGTGACAGACTGGTGTGGTACCGTGAACCTCTAGAGGGGTCTTCTGAACCGATGTCACTGCAGGTTCAGGTCAGTCCTCGGTGCTGGTGGATTGTCTTCCCATGCCCATAAATGGCTTTACTGCCAGCTCTGTGTAGCAGCGTTCTCTGCTTCTGCCTTTGTAGGTGAATCAAATAGTGATACAGACCAAATGGCTTTCTTCATGCATTTTGCTGGGCGGTGCCTAAAAACCTGCTGTGCTCTTGGGAACAGCTGTTTTCTCATCTCTAGATACAGGTTTTTAGCTTCCTAATATCAAGAATAGAATCCACAATCTGCTTTTCCTGTTCCTTATTGATACCTGGAAAACAGTGTCCTTTTGTAAGTGGATGAGCAGAGCACATGCCAACTCTTCTGTGAGAAGCTGGCGCCTCTGCAATCGGTGATGCTGGCCTTGATGCCGAGAGAGTGGAGAGGTTAGACAGGAATTACAGAGAAGCAGTGTTGGTCCTGTTTGGAATATACAGCTGTAGAAGTGTGTTGAGTAGTAGAATGACAGCAAAAATACAAGCCACTGATGACATCAACACTGGCACCCATGTGCCACCTTCAGAGGCATTGCTGTGCTGCAGGCTGTGGAGACCGAGTGATGGATCGCAGGGCTGGGAGGATGTGGGTGGGAATGTCAGGAAACAGGAGGATGGCCATGTCACAGGTAGTGTCCATTTCCTCAGAGAACTAGGAGTGTCTAAGGAAGACGCAGCCTTTTCTTTCTCCGTTCAGAGCTACTCCTTGCAGCAGGGGATGGTGGCTCTTTGTTAGTGAGTTGGTGTTGCTGCAGGCTGAGCTCTCTGTTTGCCATACCTTTCAGGGCATGAGGAAACACTGAGCCATGTGCGCATCGCTTACTCTTCTCAGGGGGGCCGGTGGCACCAGCAGCAGCATTCACAGTGCAGCTGATCCTTTCTGTTTCTTAGACAAGTTGCCATTCATCCTCTCTGACAGCAGGGAGATAAACTGTGTGAGCTAAGCCACCTGTAAACCTGGCTAAGGAAACACTGTGGGTGAGTTGCTGCAGGCTCAGCTGTTGGTCACAGAAGTCACCATGGCAGGTGCTGTCTGGCTCACAAAAATGCCTCTCACAGTGCATTCACCACATCGTTGCATACACAAAAGCATTGCCACCCTGCTTCAGTTGTACAGAGCAAATCCTGAAATCTTTTCAACTGTTGTTAACAGTTGAAACAATTCCACTGTTTGCTCAGTTTGAAAACACTGTGGGAGCAGAGAACACACACCCTCCATGTTTCAAAGAGACCAGACTTGCTGAAGATGTCAAAGAAAGTGGAGACTTAGTTCCTCCCTGGCTCTGCCCTCCCACACTCCTGCTGATTTGTTAAAAACCCAACACAGCTGTTAACAGCACATATCTCCTGAAACAACACTTGCAACACTGATTCCCATCCAGGTTTGTGTTTGTATTTCGGGCTTTGGGGGAGCTTTTTGTGAGATGGGTTGTTGCAAGCAGCATGGTTAAGCATGGTAGAAGTGTGTTGTGTTGCTTTGTGGAATGTAACTTAAGCAAAGAGCCAAACAATTATTAATACTGTATTGACACTCTCAGGTTCTGGCTGTGTGCCAGGGATTCCTGCATGCTTGGAACTGGAATATCAAAACTATTTGAATACAGATTGTTGGGGTTTGAGGTGCAGCTAATAAGTTCTTTCATTTATCTGATAAGGGAAAAACAAGTATCTCCTTTGAAGTTTTCAGTACTGTGTCTGTGAGATTTCTCCTTGTATTGTTCTGCCGGATGGTGTGGCTGAGGCATCTTTTTTTGTTCGTTTTGGTAAAACAAAATCAATTACTTCACAAACTTTTTAAAAGCTTCTTTAAGGGGAGCCTAGGGATGGCATACAGAGGTACCTGGACAGGCTGGAGAAGTGGGCTTGTGTGAACCTCATGAGGTTCAACAAGGCCAGGTGCAAGGTCCTGCACTTTGGTTGGGGCAGTCCGTGGTTTCAATACAGGTTGAGGGATGATGTGATTGAGAGCAGCCCTGTGGAGAAGGACTTGGGTGCTGATTGATGAGAAACTCCACATGAGCCAGCAACATGTGCTCGCAGCCCAGAAGGCCCAACTGTGTCCTGGGCTGCCTCAAAAGAAACGTGGAAAGCAGGGCAAGGGAGGGGATTATGCTCCTCTGCTCTGGTGAGACCGCTCCTGGAGCTCTGTGTTCAGTTCTGGAATCCTCAGCACAGGAAGGACATAGAGCTGTTGGAGCTGGTCCAGAGGAGGCCGCAGAGATGATCCGAGGGCTGGAGCACGTCCCATTCAAGTATAGGCTGAGAGAGTTGGGAGTTGTTCAACCTGGAGAAGAGAAGGCTCTGAGGAGACATTAGAGCAGCCTCCCAGTACTGAAATGGGCTCCAGGAAAGCTGGGGAGGGGCTCTTGATCAGAGAGAGTAGGGATCGGCTGAGAGGAACAGTTTTCATCTGAAAGAGGGGAGATTGAGATGAGATCTTAGGAAGAAATGTTTTCCTATGAGGTGGGGAGGCGCTGGCACAGGTTGCCTGGGGAGACAGTGGAGGCCCTGACCTTGGAAATGTTCCAGGACAGGTTGGATGGGACTTTTAGCAACCTGACACAGTGAGAGGTGTTGGACTGGTTGACCTGTAAATGTCCCTTCCAACCCAAACCGTTCCATGACTCTATTTCATTCTGTGAACTTGGCTGCGTTTGATTTTGTTGTTTGTTTGGTAGTGGCTCGGGGTCGCAGTATGGTCTGAGCTGTGTCCTTTAGTACTGGACATGGTGAATTGATTTTAAGTAAATCGTTACGTGGAGTTGTTATTTTTCACACTCTCTTATAATGAGTTGACTGTAACTTCTTAAAGAATTGAGACAAAAGTTTTGGTCCTGTAGTAGTTTCAATACCTGCCTCTCCTGCCATGCTGCAGCTCAGGAGTCAGAGCAGAAGGCTGTGATAACAAAAGGGGCTGTGTGTCGATAGTGTAATCGGTGCTAATCATTCAAGAAATAGAGAGAAACGCTGTGAAGAAATCGTTGCCGTTATAATAAAATCTGAATTCCTGTGGAAAAATCATTCTCCTGCTGCGTGCCTGTGTTCAACCACAATGTGGGAATTCAGTATCTCGTCTCCTCTTGTTGAGTTCGGTTGGGGCTGATGTTGATGGCTGATGGGAAATGAATAAACAGGCTGTGTAACTGCACATTATAGGTCTTTCTCCTGGAATTTCCAGACACTTCCCCATCATCTTCCCATTAGGTATTTGTAACTCTGATGCTTTATTCTTGCGGCAGACTTAGTTTAAGGAATGTAAGCCTTGCCTTTGTCCACACACGTGAGGGATGTTGCACTGTGTGCTGCCATGAGCGTTGGGTGAGGTGACCAGGCTCCTCTGCACAGCCCCAGGGAACATGGAGGGGTGATGGCAGGAGGAGGGGACAGGCAGTGCCCTGCGGGACTGATCCTGAGCCTGTACCTGGAGCAGCCCATCCGCAGGCCGGGAGCCGAAGGCACAGGCGGGAGCCAAAACCCTGGACCCCACGAGGGGGGCACTGAGTCCAGGCCTGGCAGAACTCTGCCCCCTGTTGGGGTGCCTCGCAGGGCAGCTCTGTCACTAAGCAGTCCCACTGCTGGGGCAGAAGAGCTGCAGGAAAGCCAGTCTGGAATCCTGCAGGAGTTCCTGTGGGGTGTTTAGGGGAGGAACCAAAGGTGGGCGAAGGAGGGGCGTTTGGGGAGGAGCAGTGTGGAGACATAGCTAGGTTTGGGTATGAAAAGGGCCGGTTATGTGTAGGCAGCTGGCTGGTGAGCATGCTGCCTGACTGTGCCCTGCACCTGGTGAGTGCCCTCTGTCCCGCTCACAGGAAACTCTGTCCTGGGTGAGGGCAGTGTGGTTGGTGTGAGCACAGCCACATAGGGTCCCTACGTCTGTGGGGCATTGACAGGAGCGGCGCAGGTGTGCAAGTGGCTCGTGGTGTCCTGGTTTGCCCCAAACTTAGTTGAGTGAGCAGCTGAATGCAGAGCAACCATAGTTTCCGTTCTCCACACACAGGTAGCATGGAAAGGGAAACAGGGGAGAGAGACTTGTGGCCTGGAAACTGAAACAGCTTTAATGAAACAATAATGGTAATGATAATAATGAAAATACTGAATAAAATATACACAAAGATGCAAAATCAAACATCCTGATGATGGCATGTCACTACTGATGCTGCAGGGCAGGCATGAGGAAGGTCCCTAGCAGGACTCAGCAGTAGATTGGAGCTGGATTGGGGAACTGGACTCAGGAATGCACAGATCAGAATCAGGGCCTGACGGATGGATGTTATCCTTGCTGGATGTTGACCATTGTAGAAGAGGGCCTGACCCTTGTGATCCCTCTGTTCTGTACAGAGTATGGTGTATGTGGCATGGCATGCGTTATTGGTCACTTTGGGATCACCACTCCTGTCCGCTTCTCGCTGTGGGGACGACCCATTTTTGCCCTTTTGACTCAGAGCATTCCATTGACTGGAGGATGGCCTTGGTTTCCATAGGGACAGGAATAAGCAATGTTTTTTCTGCATACCAGTGCTCTGTTGCTTTGGTGAAAACTATAAATTTTTAGTGTTGTCACCTCTAGAGGCAGTGTCTGGAAAAACGTGTTGTTAACTTTCAAAAAATGAAGTTACTCAGAAGAGGCTTAACTGAAAAGTCAGAAAGTTGAGAGTGTTTTAGCTCAAACCAGGTGGCCAGTGAGGCTCAGCCTGGGAATGAGTGGCTCCATGGGCCCCTAAGGGCAGCGCTGGTTGTGAGTGCCTGTGGCTGCAGGGGTAAGAATGTGGGAGCGGGGGAGTTCCCGTGGCCGTCTGTACCAGTGGCTGGAACCAGGAGCCAGGCTCTGGCCTCAGGCATGTGTGTGCTGGCAGACTGGGACCACAAGACAGCTGCTGAAGGGGCCTGCTTCATATGCCTGTAGGTCTGTTCTCCCCAGTAGACCAAAGGGGAGCAGGATGAGGCCTCTGGTGCTACCCACATGGGTGCTGAGTGTCTCTCGTAGCCTATACATGTGCTCTGTGAGTTTGTGTTGGGAACACATCTTCTCCCACTCTGCTGCTGGGACATGGGGATGTTTAACAGCAGCAATGCCACCTCTCTGGGGCTTTGTATCTGCAGTGATGTGGTTTCCTCTAGCAGTGATGAGGCAAGTTAAGTATTTGAATATCTGAATGTGCCTTTTAGTCAAAGGTTAATTATCTTTTTAAGCATGTAATCAAAGTGCTAGGGAGAAAATGCTTCCCTATTTGTTTTTACCAAATCAACTTTAAATTAAAAAAAAATCATTCTCTCCTAAAACTCTTCTGAAAATGCCAGCACAAGCTGTAAAATTGAAAGCCAGAGAGGCAGGACTACATAAAACTATCCCTCCAGTGGCCCATGGTTTAGCACTTTTCCCAGGTGGAGGTGACATCTTGAATATATGATAGCCATCAACTGATTTTTCTTTGGTGTAATGCCTGTTGAATTAACCTCTACTTGCCAGTGACAGGGAGTTCTGTAGCTTTATTGCTGTACTTGAAGGAGTTTCCTTGGTTCTGACCCTGCTGGTTTCGTTCCATTGGCCTCAGTCCAGGGACAAGCAGAAAGGTTGTTTTCCAGTCAGGATTTAGTAGGTGTTTTTTCGTTGCTCGCCCTTAAAGTCTTCCTGGCTCTGACTGTTTGTGTTTACAGTAAGACTACTTGTAGCTAAACAGTTTGGTATAGTTTGATTTCATTTGTGGCCATTTTTTTTCCTTATAAAACTAAACTGTTCCTTTCCCTGAGGTCTCACCACATGTGACATGTGGATACTGTGCAGTCCATATGACTCAGACCTAGTTTTATAATTTTCAGTTGGTCCTGTACAAGATCTCAGCTTTCACTGTGTTTGTCTGTTCTGGTTTGAGGACTTCAGCCTTTATGGTGTGGTAAAATGTAAATACCAGGCCAAATAGTGTTCTTGGAAGCAAAACTGGGGTTTGTCTTGCTTCAGGTGCACAAAGGATGTGATCACTTTTGGTGACTGTAAGCAAGGACTCTCTCTGTATTCTGAAATCCCAAGACATTGTTGAAAACAACAACTCTTGCCCATTTTCTCTGGTTCAAACACACATCACTGTCTGGGCAGAAACACCTTGGACCATCCCTGTAACCTGTCTTCTTTTCTGGAGTCCACCTCAGTCTCCTTGCTTACATGAGGTCCAGTCTTCTCTGGGTGAATGTGTTGCTACACAGCCCCTGGTATGCAGCACCTCCTGGGACTGGTTGGTAAGGGCAGTGCATGAGCTCTCAGGTGTTTGGTGTCTTCTACAGTGCATTTCCTAAAATGACCAAAAGCAGTGTGTAGACCAGGACCTGCTTGTGAGCAGCTTGCTTCTGGCATTCCTTGAGCTGGAGCAGTCTCTGCTGGGCCCTGTGCCTTCTGCAGCAAAGGTACAGATGGAACAGTTCTGTTCTTGGCTGCAGATGGGGCACAGCAGAGCGCTGCTGCCGTAGCGGCCTTTGTGGAAGGTGGTGGTGGTTCAGCACTGCTGCCATTTAGGAAGTCGCTGTAGTCAGTGCCATGGTGTACTCCAGTTCTGGTCCGTGGACAAAGGAGGTTCCTTGCCTCTCCTGCTGTGGAGGGTGCCTGACGTTTTGTGGGGTGTCTGCTGGTGGGCTGTAGTGTTGTTTGCTGCACAGGCCAGCCCTGCATACTGCTGTATGACTGTGACAGTTCCTTGGAGCTGTCACTCCGGGCTGAGGAGTAAAGTAAAGGGGCCAATATTTAGCCCCACAGGAGCACATTGACGCTATAGGGAAGGTATTCTAAGTGGAGAGGGAGTTCCTGGCAACTGTTCCATTGCCCTACTGTCTCTTCCTCCTTCCTCTCCAGATTCCCCCTAGACCATGTGTTTTGGTCCCGTGAAGGCAAGGGCAAAGCGTTGTTTCTGACGTAACACCTGACCCCTCTTGGAGCAAAAGAAAATTAATGAAGAATTGTTTGGCAGTCCCCTCTGGCTTTCCTGACTGGAGGGAAGCATTCCTGACAGACGAGGTTGTCCCTGGAACAGAGGAGGGCATGAGTTTATCCAGGTGTGGCAGGCAGCGACGTGATGGCATGGCTCACCAAGCAGCCCTGGCATCTGCTGCGTACCAGATGCTTCGAGCCAGCACTTGTGGCTCTTGTCACAGGCTCCTGTGCTTTCACAGAAAATGTGTAGAAGTGAGAACTGTGTAATGTCAAAGTTTGACTTATTTAACATCTTTTCAGTTGGAAAATACCTTGTTTTTACTGTCACACATGCACTGGCACTGAAAGATAAAATTACCTGTTATCTGTATTCCTATTTCTTATTTAAAACAGGTGGCAAACTCAGATTCTTCTGTTTTACTACATAACTTCATTTATAGAGATCAGGGAGTCCATGACATGGTACTTAATGAAAGCGGATTCAAGCATCCAGGCACCACAGCCTTAGTGCTGCCAGATCAGGGGATTTTTGTTGCTGCTGACAAGCCTGGGCCCTCACCATTGCTGGAAGATATGAAGTGGAATTTATTTCATTCTTATTTTTAAAATACACAGAAACAAATTACAGTTGCAGGCAACAGGTTTTTGCCAGCAGAAGTTTCAACTTTTTAGTGTTTAGGCAAAACTGCAGTTGCTTGAGCCTGTATCCCTTAGAGAAGGGCAGTGTCCTTTGTGCAGTGGACTTGGTGTGGAGTCTTCCTCCGGCAGAGATGTGTGTCCTGGCCTTGGAGGAGGAGGAGGTGGATGAATGCCAGCTGACTCCGCTGGGGAGGCAGCTGATCCCTGTTAGCTCCAGTCAGCAGCTCAGGCAGGCAGAGACTGTCTTGGAGATTTTGTGGCCTGCTTTGTGCTTTGATCTTAGTTTGCCGCCTCTTCTGGCACAAATTCAGATCTCTTTGCCTAATATAGTACCAATTCCCTTAATTTTATGTAGCTCAACATTAGCCCAAGTGCAGCAAAGGCCCCAAACTTGAGTAGGTCCCTTTGTTTGTCCTTGTTGCTCCTAGGGGATTTTATAAGCCTGGGAACCAGAAAGTGGCAGCAGTTCATGCCACAGTGGTGTCTGTGATAGCCTCAAGGCAGGCTAAAACGGAGAGCATCTGCACCTGAGGCCTTCCTGCCCGAAGCTGCCTGTGATCTCCTGTCCTTGACAACACAAAGCTTTGTTATTGAATGACAAGAGTTGTTGCATAGCAGAATGGCTCTGTCTGTCCCTTCTGTAGCTGTGAGAGACTGGTGGGTTCTGGCTGAGGAGACCAGTGCTCCCAGTCCAGCATGTTTCATAGCTGTGGGCCTGATAGAAAAGGGAGTCTGGCTCTGTACCCTGGCTGGGTGGAAAACTCAGCCTGTGTTCATCTTGTGCTTGTTCTGCTTTACCAGTGGGCGGTGCAGCTGGAAACCTCACCCTGCCCAAGCTTCCTCTTGAGGTCTGATGGGGTGCAGAGTGGGAGCAGGAAGAGTTCTTGTGCAGGGAGCGAGGGCACACAGCATGTGTTTACTTCATTTCCTCAGGAGAAATCTAAACTTGTGCTGCTTGCAGAATTTCTTCCGAGCTAGTTCAAAAGACGTGTATTCTTTATAAAAGAGGATGGAGATTGTTCTCCTTTCCATGGAGATGATGGTGATAACCGAAGGCTGGTGAACACTGCAGACATGCTTTCCTCATTAGAGCTGAGTTGCTGCTGGAAGCCGGGGAAGCTTTCTGATCCCACAGGTGCTTATGTTTGCACAGGTGTCCAAATCCATCAGTGATCTGTGTGTTGCTTGGCTCTTCAAGCTTTCCCAGTGCAATCTGACAGCAGGGTGCGTGTTGAAGGTGGTGGCCTCTCTGTCCTGCCTCCCTCTCTGGCCTGTGACATGCAGCAGAGGTGAACGCAGAGCGTTAAGCTGCTGCAGGGAGCCCCTGTGGCCATGTGCTGCCCTTCTCCATGCTTGTGATCTGTGGAGCTCTTCTTTGTGTATCTGGGGTTTGCTTTTTCTGCAGATCCTTCCCAGTAAACAGTGTCCTTCCAGGGAAACAGAACTGCAGTAATTAACAGTCCACATGGGCAGCTGTACCCGTTTCCATACTGAAGGTGGGTACTTGGCAGGTGCTGTCTCTGGACCCAGTGAACCTTCTGAGCAAAGTCCTGGTGCAAAGTGAAACACCTCAGAAGAGTTTGAAATACAAAGGTTATTTCTGAATAAACTGTTCTTTGCTGGTCAAAAGTGACTGTGGGAAGCACTGCATGCAGTTTGCTTGCATAGGTTGTGACCACGCACATGTACAAAGGCAGTTTGTGGTTTGTTCTCAACAGTTGTGCAATGGAGGACAGAATTTCTATGTCAGTAGATTTGCATTTCATTGCTCTACAGAAGTGTGATTCTTCCTGTGTGACCTTTTGTTTTGGCTGTTTTACAGCCTTGTGGCACATGATACTATGGAATTGCTGTTGAAAAATAAAAGTGAACAGAAAAAATGTGTTTGTGTGCCCTGTACGTGGAACCTTTCTGTTCCCCAAATCTTATGCTTTGTTAATTTGTCATGAGAAAAAGTAGAGCTATCCCAGAAAGTCAGATATCTGGTCTTCAGTTGAGTCTACCAAGATTTGACTTAGGTTCTGTCAACGGAAGTTTAAGTAGAAAATGCCCCTAGAGTCCATCTTGCTGTTGAGTAGTGCACCCCTTTGTCAGAAGCTTCCCGTACTTCCTTATTCATAAGGAACAGTGAGTATGGAGACAGTGTTTAATGTTGGCAAACTTTTCAACCTTACTACCATTTTATTTATGTTGTGGGTAAAGTGGAAGACTTGCAGTGCATCCCAACTGATAAACTGTAGCAAACAAGAAAATGGTATTGCACTTCTGAATGGTAAAGGTGGCGATTTGAGATGAGAACTGACAGCTCATTCCAGTGTGGAAGTGTCTCACTTCCTCTCCATTAGCTCTCTTCTCTGGGTTTCTGTGTTGAAAGCAGATATTGGAATAACAGTTCTGCACAGCGGCTGGGAAAATGCATAGAAAGTCATTTGCAGAAGGTGAGGCTGGATTAAATGAGATGAGAATTACATCTTAGGCTTTCCAGTGGGAGATTGATAGGGTGACCAATCTATCAAAGGGTGCAGGAGCTTATTCACAATTAGAGTTTTGGAAAAAAACAGTCTTAAATGTTTTTCTACAGCGCGAGTTCAGACAGGAGCTAACAGAGGTGCAGTGACCTGCATTACTCAGTCAGCAGTGGTGCTGCCTGTGACACCTCTGTTGCTGAGGTGGCTGTTGCACCAGGTCAGCTCTGTGGCAGGGTCTGTGCTTTCTTCCTTGCCCCCTCTGCAGGGTTGTCAGCTTTGAACCAATGTGGCCATGGTAATCTGTGATCAGTTATTGTCCATCTTCCTTTCAGCCTTTGGCTTCTGTTTTTAAACCCAGTTTCGCTGTGGTCTGAACAGGACTTTAACCACTTTTAATATTGTTTTTTCTCTTGTTTTATAGGATCATGGATTTCCCAGGGCACTTCGAGCAAATCTTTCAGCAGCTCAACTACCAGAGGCTTCATGGCCAGCTTTGCGACTGCGTCATCGTGGTGGGCAACAGGCATTTCAAAGCGCACCGCTCTGTCCTGGCAGCGTGTAGCACGCACTTCCGCGCTCTGTTCACTGTGGCAGAAGGAGATCAGAGTATGAATATGATTCAGCTGGACAGCGAAGTGGTGACGGCAGAAGCCTTTGCTGCACTGATAGACATGATGTATACTTCCACACTAATGCTTGGGGAGAGCAACGTCATGGATGTCTTGCTGGCTGCTTCTCACTTACATTTGAACTCTGTTGTTAAAGCGTGCAAACACTACCTTACTACCAGGACGCTGCCGATGTCTCCACCGAGCGATCGAGTTCAAGAGCAGAATGCCCGCATGCAGAGGTCTTTCATGCTCCAGCAGCTCGGGCTGAGCATCGTCAGCTCTGCCTTAAATTCCAATCAGAGCACAGAGGAGCAACCAAATACTATGAGCTCCTCGATGAGAAGTACCATGGAGCAGCGCACGGCGTTTCCTATCCGCCGTCTCCACAAGCGTAAGCAGTCATCTGAGGATCGGACCAGGCAGCGCATCAGGCCCGCCATGGACGAGTCTGTTTCCGATGTGACCGCAGAGAGCGGGCAGTCGGTGGTTCATTCACGGGAAGACTTCTTCTCACCAGATTCACTGAAGATTGTGGACAACTCTAAGGCCGACACTGTGCCTGATAACCAGGAGGACAATACTATCATGTTTGATCAGTCTTTCAGTGCTCAGGAAGACGCTCAAGTGCCCAGCCAGTCTGACAACAGCGGAGGAAACATTTCACAGATGTCCATGGCATCCCAGGCAACACAGGTGGAAACCAGCTTTGATCAAGAAGCTGCTTCTGAGAAGACCAGCTTCCCATGTGAGAATCCAGAGGTCAGTCTGAATGAAAAAGAGCACATGAGGGTTGTGGTGAAGTCTGAGCCCCTGAGTTCCCCAGAGCCCCAGGATGAGGTGAGTGATGTCACTTCCCAAGCAGAGGGCAGTGAGTCTGTTGAAGTGGAGGGAGGAGTGGTGAGTGCAGAGAAGATAGAACTGAGTCCAGAGAGCAGTGATCGCAGCTTTTCCGACCCACAGTCGAGTACTGACAGGGTGGGAGACATTCATATCATGGAGGTGTCAAATAACCTGGAGCACAAGTCTTCTTTCAGCATCTCAAACTTTCTGAACAAAAGCAGGGGCAGTGGCTTCAGTGCTAGTCAGAACAGTGATGATAACATTCCAAACACCACCAGTGACTGCAGAATGGACAGCGACACCTCTTACCTGATGAGCCCGGAGTCGGGGCCTGCTGGCGGCCATACATCTGCCACCGTCTCCCACGTCGAGAACCCGTTCAGCGAGCCTGCAGACTCTCATTTTGTGAGACCGATGCAGGATGTGATGGGTCTCCCCTGTGTACAGAGTTCTGGGTACCGGGCAGCGGAACAGTTCAGCATGGATTTCCCGCGATCAGGCTTTGGCTTGCACTCCCTGTCAAGGTCAATGATGGGCTCAGTAAGAGGTGGAGCCAGCGGCTTTCCTGGCTACCGCCGCATAGCCCCCAAAATGCCTGTGGTGACCTCTGTCAGGAGCTCCCAGCTGCAAGACAACTCATCCAATTCCCAGCTGATCATGAACGGGAGCACTTCCTTTGAAAACGGGCATCCTTCTCAGCCGGGTCCCCCGCAGCTGACCAGGGCGTCTGCAGATGTCCTGTCGAAGTGCAAGAAGGCCTTATCCGAGCACAACGTCTTGGTGGTGGAAGGTGCACGCAAGTATGCATGCAAGATCTGCTGCAAGACGTTCTTGACCTTGACAGACTGCAAGAAGCACATCCGCGTGCACACGGGAGAGAAGCCTTACGCCTGCCTGAAGTGCGGCAAGCGGTTCAGCCAGTCCAGCCACCTCTACAAACACTCCAAGACCACCTGCCTGAGGTGGCAGAGCAGCAACCTGCCGAGCACTTTGCTTTAACCTTCCCCACCCTGGATCTCAGGGAACGCCGGGGCAGAACTCTGGGACCTGAAGCACCGCAGGAACCTGAACACGGTTTTCTTCGAGGCTGCAGGCTTGGGGGCTGCTCCTGGTCAGGGGACACTTGGTGTGATTGTGCCACACACACAAAACTTGTGGTTCTACCAATTGGGGATATTACTGTACCTACCTCACAGGGTTGTTGTGAGGCTCAAACAGCTGTAAGCAAAAGACTCGGGACCCTCAGGCGTTGCGCTTGGGTGTGCGAAGCATTACTATGACGTACGTTCAGGCCACAGGCTGATGGGGATACAATCCCTACATCTCAGCAGTTCCTTTGCAGGGCAGAGGGTTGGGAGCGTACTTATCTCATGAAGTAGCACGTTTCAATAGAGAGAAAAGTGCAAATTTCCTCTTTTTTTTTTTTTCCCCTAAAGTATTTTGTAACAGTGAAAGCATTTAAACAAATGACCAGTAAAACAAGTCGCTGCATTATGTACAGGCAGTAAGGCAAGAGTGTTCACTGTAGCGAGTGCAGACTGCCTGTCTGTGAAAGAGAAAATTGCCTCTCTGACATAATGCTTTAAAGTATACTGATTATTAAAATAGTTCTAGGGTTATGAATGTATGTTTGGCTGTTTTGTAGTAAAGGACACTGTGTAACGAAGGTGCTTACATCCCAGACAAGTAACTTTTGGACTGCCAGATGTGTATATTCTTTGGATATAGCAAAATCTGGATGTTTGACTGTTTGTTTTCTTTTTCCTGTAGAAACTTGTATTAAGTGATAAGTGAAGTACTGTTTCTTGTTCGTGCTATTCTTAACAGTATTTTAACCAATTTGTATCTCCTATGTTAAAATTCTATATACACAGAAGTCTGAAAAGAGCTTGTCTTTGTCTGCTTTGTTTTCAAGGAAAGATAATTTGTGATGACTTCTTTTACTGTGCAAGATGGTCTCTTGCCAACATCCAGGTGCCGATAGTCAACCCAATCCCCGTTATTGCATAAGCATGTTGTCCTTTTCAGATATTCTTGAGGCTTTAATTTCCTCCTGTATACAATTACTTTCCTTCACAACTAGGGATTGTTCTTCAGGCCAAAGCTGTCAGGAATGATCCTGATTTGTTTATGTCTCTCCATAAAATGTAGTTGGTGAATCCTGTCCTTCCACTTAAAGTAGTGTCCTTTTCCACACAGATGAAAAAATATCTAGGGCAAATGTGATTTGCACAAGTAGCACCATACACTTCCTTTAGCAGAAATTCAGTGGTCATTGTTCTTCAAGTGAACCATGTAAATCTTGTTTTAATTGCCTCTTCTTTGATACCAATGTAGCTGATACTGTCTGCAGGCTCTTTTTCCATTGTTAGGGATGCATGTGGAATAACTACTATCGTTCAGTATGTTAGGTTTCTAAATAAAACTCTGGAGCACTTCTGCTGGTGGAGGTTACTGTGCTGTGCAGGAACTGGCTCAGGGCTGCAGCCTGTCCTCACAGCTCAGGAGACCAGAGCGTTCACATGCCCTGGTGTCAGAGTCACGGAGCAACAGGTTTCCTGTGATATAATACAAATTATTTTGCATAGTAGATGTGTCCTATGCAAGGGTTTTCCATGGTGGTATGGAGTCTGTGCTGCCCAGCAGTCAGGCTCCTTGAACATCCTGGCCTTGTTTTGGGATGGACTGAAGATAACTGCTCATCTGCAGCCCTGCAGATCATTTAGGAGCATGAGCTGCTGAAACTATTGCAGCACAGAAACCAATCATCGTCAGACCACGAGAAACACAGAAATCCTTCCTGGCTTCATGTGAAACAGTAGCTGCTAATGCACAAATGTGTCTTCATCTCTAATTATGCCACACTACATGGAAAAAAAAATCCAGATGTCTGCCAATGTGACATTTGCACCTGGAGCATCCGAGGTGAACAGGAACATGGAAACATAGGGAATGAGGTTAAGATTTTGTTAAAGGTTTTAATAGTCATATTTCTGGCTCTTGGTTTTTATAAGCATTAAGGAAATATGCTGCATTTTTTTAAAGCATTAGGATGTGCCACGTTTTGTTTGATAATCATTTTGATATAGGGGATTAACAGCATTGAGTTATAATAAGCAATCTTACTGAAACATCAATAAAATGCAGTATTTTGTACTTTAACATTTTCTTGTGTTGTCTTATTAGTAATGTTCTGATTGTTGCATCTTCCTGGTATTTTTGGGTTTTGTTTCAAAAATTGTTTGGGTTTTTTTAGATATTCTAGCTGTTTCCTGTAGTATATCTGAATTCCTTGAATTCTTATAACACATAGGAATAAAGCATTTATGTGAGTAAGGAGATTAGAGTAATTAAGAAGGAATATGAGTAGATAAGCATATTTAATTGTACTTTCAGTCTGTTTTTATTAAAAAATGTCGTTGTGAATTATCAGACCTTATGCAGGAGGTCTTCTGCCTTTCTTTAAGAAAAAATTCAGCTTGGAGCATTTTTGGAAGTAGCAACTTTAAATCCCATTTTTCATTGACACCTGGTGCCTCTGGAGGAGCACATCGCACGTCCCACAGCTGGTTGGTTGCTTTCCAGTCTTCCAGTATGAAGCAATATCTCAGATCAGTGTCTCCACTCAGCTGTCCCCTGCTGTGGAATGAGAGTGTCTCGTCTCAGAGCCTGGTGACGTTGTCAATGAGTGTATCACCCTGACTTGGTTCAGAGTTCAGCTTCACAAGCACTGCAGTGAGATCTCATGTGAAGACATCAGTGTGTTAAAGTTATCAAAAGTCTGAAAATAAACCCTGCATTTCTGTGCTGCTGCGTCTGGCTGGATTTATTGTTTACTTTATCCGGATATCTTTGCCAACAGCCCATCACAGGCTGACTGATCAGGTTATGCTTGGCCTGAGCTGTTGGGGCTCTGTGTGCTCCCGGATCACCTGGCAGTGCCAGACAGTCCTGACAACAGCACCTTTGTCTCACAGGGCTAGGCAGATAGTGCTGCCTCTGGCCAGGCTCCTGCTTTGCGCCAGGGCTTTCCCAGTTGTGAGAGGATGAGCAGTACCTCGTCAACAAGAAGCGGGTCTGTATTTCAGCCAGGATAAGCTCTGGAAGGACTGCACTGTCCCACCAGGACTTTGTGAGCTTGCTTACATCAGCAGTGCTGCTGGTCTTCACTGCAGTGTCTTTGGTCAGGATCAGTGTGGATTGGTGTCTCCCACAGCCATGGCCTCAGCATGGTGGGCTGTTCCTCTTGCTCTGGAGGTGACATTAAATGTTTCATGCAGGCTATTGAGGTGCCCTGGTGCTGGCTGAGCCACTGCAACCTCCTGCTGCAGCTTTGCTGGGAAGGGGTGTGTTGGCCCCATCTGCTTCATCAGATGCTGAAAAGCTTTGGGATTCTGGGAGCATCCCTGCTTGTGCATGGAAAGTACTAACTTTTTTTCAGCTGTATCTGCTCTCTGATGAATTCATGTGGCAACTGCAGAGGTGCTGGTGTGCGCAAGGGAGTGGAGGGAAGTGGCTGGGTCATGGTGCCATTGTTTTTGCAAACAGCAGCACAAGTCTCTGACAGGCTGCTTTGGTGACTTAAAATGTATTATTAGTGCTAAATTGTGTGATGTGATAGCATAATCCACGAATAGACATTGGGTAGTTAAATGGATATTGGAATGGCATAAGAGCAGCAGCCTGTAATTTAAAGGCTTTATTGCACTCTCTGAATTTTCTTAATTTTCAGTCTGGATCTCCCTGTAAGGAGAATGACTGAACTGAAGTCAGGTGTCAGTGGCAGGACCTGCACCTCAGTGCTGCACTTGTGCCTCAATGTTTGTTGGAGTGCATGCTCAGCCGAGGCCTTGTGTTCACTTACCCTAATGGGATTGCTTTTAAAGGTTTGCTGCTCCTGCCAGAGAAAAAAAAAGTCATGGAAAGGCTGTGGCAAAGTTTCCTATTGGAAAACTTGTGCAGAGGCTTGTCTGTCTGCTCTGTCCTCTGCTGGTTGTCCCTGCAGGCGGCTGCTGTAGGTTGTGAGTGTTGGTGACTTCCAGGAGGATCCACTGTAGTCTCCACAGGTCAGTGACCCAACCCTGTGAAGCACCCCCAGCCCAAAGCAGAATACCTCCCCGGGAGGATCTGACCCTGGGAATGACTGGTTGAGCATCAGTCGGTGCTTTGAGTGCAGGGCTGCAGTGAATGCTCCACTTCCCTGGCTGCTTATGTGCTGGGTGCTGGACCTTGCAGGTGGCTGAAAAGAGCAAGCGTGATGCTCACCTCCATAGCCACCAGCAGCCTGTCCAGAGGGACAGCTTTCCTGTGCCTCTTCCCTCTCTGCTCTGGGCTCCTCTGGCTGCGACCACGTGGGGAATGAAGAAATGCTGCTTCCCCCACAGCAGGAGAGTGCGAGTCTCCTTGTTTGTGTCAGCACCAACAGCTAAAGAACCACCAGAAGAGGCCACTTGGAAGGCACCTGCAAAGTCACCGTTACCCTTTAAAGTAAGGAAACACTAGTTCTTGGCAAGAACTGATAGTAAAAGCCTGTGCTTTAGTCAGTAACAATTTTGTTCTTGGTAGAATATACACTAAGAGATTATTATTATTGTCACTGAAATAATAACTACATGACAACTGTGCTCTGAATTCCTGATGGGAAGATGCTGAGGCAGTGATCTGAGGCCCAGCACTGGGAGCTGCCGCACCTCACCACACAGACAGGCTGTGGAGCTGCTGGTGGCACAAAGCTCTGACTCGGGATTGTTGGTACGGAGCATGCCCAGAGCTTGCTGAACAACAAATCCTGTTCAGAGGTGTTTGCCCTCGGCCAGAGACCCAGCAAGGCTTTCCTGCTCTTTGCTGTCGGCAGGCTCCGCTCTGGCCAGCCACGCTCAGACTTGCCTGAAAGCCTGCACGTTCCTCTGAGCAGGACAGAGAGAGAAGGTTAACATTTTGCCACTCACTTTTTTGTATGTACGTTCATAAAGCAAAATCTTTTCAGTAAGGGCACATAGATGGTTTCTGTGGCTGGCAGAGCAAAATGATCCACAGCTGCAGAAGGTGCTCTTCTTGGAGAAATTCCAAGGTGGGACAACAAAATTGTGCTTTGGCTGCTCCAGCAGACTTACTTACAACCTCCTGTCTATTTCTTAATACACTCGGGGAATCCAATACCACTGCTCAGATACCACTGAGCACTTTGCACTTAACGATTTCTTACGTTATTCAGGGTCACAATGCCCTCTCGAGTATTTGTCAGCATCTTTCAGCATTACAGTAACTCCACCACTGCCAAAATCTTCAGTGTCAAAACTCAGGAATCATACAGACCAGCCAGGTGACCTGGCAGACTCATGCACATGCAACACAGCCGAGGCTTCCACACCAAAGCAAATCCTTCTGGTTTATTTCTGGTCGGCCAGTTGCCAGCCAGTTGAGATGCTCAGGACTACCCGAGCACATCCCTTCCTGCTTATACCAGAGCTACAAACCTCTCCTTGGTCAGCACAGGTCTCGTTAGTAACTTCCCAAACACTTTCAGGATCTGATGGGCAGGCACACAGTGAATCAAAACATATTGATAAACATGTCAGATACTCCCTGAGACATGAAGAAAAGGTCTTCCCTTAACCAGTGACCATCGATAACTAATTAATGAATATCTTCCTATAGCTATTATTGTTATCAGAGTATGGTTCAATTAACATTCAGAGAAATTCAAGCAGAGAATTCAGCATGAATGGCTGTGGGACAGAAAGAGAAGTACAGTCTGTACTTGGATGAACTTCTGTTCCCAAGCACAGACCTTTCTCTGTGTCCTTCTGCAAGGGAAGGTTCCTTCCTCCCCGGGAGCGCGGATGCTGGCCGGGTGTGCAGTGTTGCCAGGCATAGCCAGGGCAGGGAGGTGCCAGCCGCTGCGGACAGAGTTGTACTGGTTGATGGTCCCTGGCTGCCTGCAGCATCTGACTTCCTCAGTCACCGTTGGCCGGGCAGGGACGAGAGGGCTGGCCATGGTGTTCATACCTTGTCCCTGCACCGTCCCTCTGCGCTGGACTCACAGGGTCGGCTCAGTGAGGCTGGTGCAGCGCTGTTGGGAGGAGGACAGACACATGGGCATGGCCAGGGCTGAGGCTGGATTGCAATCCTGTGGCTGCATGGCAGGCCGGTGGGAGCTTCCCGCTGCCTTGCAGCATTCTCTGGGACCGGGCAGAGCAGCAGCAGACCCTTCCTGTATTTAGCTCAGGGTTCTTTGCCAGCTGCAGTGTCGCATCGGGGCTGTGGACCGGGGCATGTGTTGGGCCCATGCTGAACTCACGCTGGCCCTTGCACAACCCCAGCCACCCCAGCTACTAGGACCAAGCCTGTCAGCAAACCCTGGCAAAGGTGCAGGGGAGAAGGTGCCACAGAACCACAGAATGACCTGAGCTGGAAGGGACCCACAAGAACCACCGAGTCCAGCTCCTGTCCCTGCACAGGACGACCCCAACATTCACCCCGTGTGGCTGAGGGCATTGGCCAAATGCTGCTGGAATATTGTCAGGTTGTGTCTTCTTCCCTGGGGAGCTGTTCCAGTGCTCCACCACCTGCTGGGGGAAGAACCTTCTCCTAATGTCCAACCTAACCCTCCCCGGCACATCTTCCTGCCATTTCCCCACATCCTGAGAGAAGAGCTCAGCGCCTGCTCCTCCTCCTTCCCTTGTGAGAGGAAACTGTAGAGGGCTCTGAGGTCCCCCCGCAAGTCTCCTCCAGGCTGAACAGACCAAGTGACTTCATCCTCTCCTCATAATTTCTCCCTTAGACCCTTCACCGACTTTGTGGCCTTCTCTGGACTCTCCAGTAGTTTGATGTCCTTTTAATCCTGCAGCACCCAAACTGCCCCCAGTGCTCCAGGTGGGGCCACACCAGTGCAGAACAGAGCGGGACAATCCCCTCCCTTACCTAGCTGGAGATGCTGTGCTTGATGCACCTCAGGACAGAGTTGCCCTCTTGGCTGCCAGGGCACTCTTGGTCACCTTGCCATTGACCAGCGCCCCCAGTCTGTCTGTCTGTCTGTCCATCCAGGGTTGCTGTGTCCCAGCTGCAGAGTCCGGCACCTGCCCTTGTTAAATTTCATGCTGTTGGTGATGGCCCGGCTCTCCAATCTGCCCAGATCCCTTTGCAGGGCCTCCCTGCCCTCCAGACTGTCAGCTGCTTCCCCCAGTTTCATGTCATCGGCAAACTTGGCCAGTAACCCCTTGAGTCCTGCATCCAGGCCATTCATGAAGACACTGAGAAGCACTGGCCCCAAGATGGATCTCCGCGGATCCCCGCTAGGGACTGATGGCCAGCCTGCAGGGACCCCATTCTCTGTTACCCTTTGAGCCCGACTCATCAGCCAGTTCTCACCCTTGTGTGTGGGTGGCCACAGGTGCAGCAAAGGGACAGGCCCCTCGCTGCACAAACCCCCCTGTCAGCTGGGCAGAGCAGATGCTGGTGCCACCGTTCACCCTGGACATCTCATGGGAGGTTCACACGGCTCAGCTCAACGCGAGAGTGTGAGACAGCTCAAGCCCCACTGCTCTCCTCAGGGCTCTTTTTGACATCATTCAGTTCCAATCCCCACTTACGGAAGAGGGACAACCACCGCTGGAGAGACAGAAAACCCCAGAACCCTTGGAATATCCTCATCCAGGTCTCCCCCAGCAGTTGTAGGCTCGGGAGCCACTCAGGTTTTGCTTTGCACTGTCACATGCCATTGCACATTTGGGAAGAGAACAAGCGGTGGAGAGGAGTTGGTGTCAGAACCGGATGGGGGATGCAGAACCTCCCAGCATGAATTCCCGTTTGCAATCCATGTCAGAGCCATGCTACAGATGCAAAGGGCAGAACTGGAGACGCTGAGGAAGCCATGTGAGGCTTTTTGCCTTCTCTTAGACACCTGAAGACGAGAAACATCACCCCTTGGCACTGCCTCCATGAGACCTTCTCATGCGTGCCGAGCAGCAGCGAGCCTCTGCCAACCGATCCATTACTGCTAGGAGCTCCAGTATGGAACTGTCCCTCTCTCACGATGGCCCCACAGCAGCAGCTCCTTCACGGCACGACGCACGGTGGCAAGCCCTGACACTCCAGCTGTTTTCTGAATCAGGCCCAAACCCCACCCATTGCCTGCTGAGTGGGACTCGCAGCCATGGCGTGGGCACCCGTGGGCACCTCAAACACGCAGCACGGCGTGGGCAACTCAAACAAACTGAACACGAAACATCCACTGCTTCTATTTAATGGCTTCAGAGCCGCTCCTGGCGCGCTGCTGCGGAGGCCAGGAGGCACCGGAGTGGTCTGCGAGGCTCCTCCGGGGGAACATCCCACCAAGGGCTCTGGTGGTCACAGCACCAGCTCGTGGGGCATGGGCTCCCCTCGCAGCCCAGCCAGCAGGTTGTCGGCCGCCAGCACTGCCATGGTGCTCCTCGTGGCATACGTGGCGCTCCCGATGTGCGGCAGAACCACTGCAGGGGACAGGACAAGGAGGGTTACTTGATCTTTTCTTACCTTGGCTGACCCCTTTTGGCCTCCTTCAGGGATCTTCCCATGCATTCTGTACCACCTGCAATTCCACCGGGAGCTGACATGAGACATGGAACGAGAAATGAAACCACCAGCCACCGACGACTGGAAAAGGCATCTGATGAATGGATAACAGCTATTTTTTCAAGTCCTCCAGGCCAAAGACAGTCAGCCAAGAGTGGGCCCTCCTTCCTGCATTAGCTTGGTACTCACCTTCCAGCACAGACTCAAGAGTCAGGGGCTGATGTAAAATCTACCTCTGTGGCAGACAAGCACACAGTGAAACTCGCAGGCTGTTGCCTGATTGCCACAAGGCTTTAGGAGGTTCTGCTCACTGACGGGCACGAACTGACACACATAGGGGTAGGAGCCTGCAGACTGCTGTGACACATTGTGGTTTATGGACTGCTGGGCACACTGGAAAGGCACACATGGGGGCAAACAGATGCTGCTGAGCAGAGCTGGCTCGCTACAACACAGTCAGGGCAGGGGGTTTTATCTATTTATGTGAAAAAGCTCCTTTTATGCAATGCAAAGCTGCTTTAGAGGTAAATTATCATGCTAGTAGCAGAGAGCATTTGCCACAGGTATGGATAGAAGTCTACACTGCAACCTCTCTTTTGTAACAACGAGCATCTGCAGGTAATGCAGAACCTGAACACCCAACATGCTGCTGCCCCTCAGGAAGAAGGCTCTGCCAAGTGTCTGAAAGGGGTCTGCAAGAAAGCTGGGGAGGGCCTTTTTACAAGGGCTTATAGTGATAGGACAAGGGGGAATGGCTTTAAAAGGAAAGGGGGGCAGACTTAGGTTAGACATTAAGAAGAAATTCTTCACAATGCGAGTGGGCAGGCCCTGGCCCAGGTTGCCCAGGGAAGCTGTGGCTGCCCCATCCCTGGAGGTGTTTAAGGCCAGGCTGGATGGGGCTTTGAGCCTCCTGATCCAGTGGGAGGTGTCTCTGCCCATGGCAGGGGTTTGGAACTGGATGGGCTTTGAGGTCTCCTTCAACCCAAACCATTCTGTGATTCTATCATTCTATGACTGTGGGGCCACGTAGGTTCTTTCTCCTCAGTTGAGTACCAGCCTGCCTGCCTCGTTTTCCTGTGAAAGTGATGGCAATACTTCTACCTATTCTACTTACACTGTGTTCCTGCAGCTGCTGAAAGCATTTGACAGTTTTTGGGTAAAATCTGTGAATAGTTTCAGAATCATCAAAGCCTCACTTCCGTGAAAATAAATACCCTATGTATTTATTTTTGTCTTGTTTGTTGTTGTTCCAGAACTCTGAGATCTCTGAAATCCTGCAAATATTTCCAGAAAGTCTCTGCTTTTATAATTTCTCACAAAAAGAAATAAAAAATAGATTTTAGCACATACGTAATCAAAGTAACAGCTATGAACTTGTAGTTCAGAAGTGGTCATTCCAAATTTTAATGGGTGTCTCTATGGATTTTTTTGCAAACAGACTTGTCCTATTGTTTAACCTGGAGAAGAGGAGGCTGAAGGGAGACCTCATCACTCCCTGCAGCTCCTGCAAAGGAGGTTGTGGTGAGGTGGGTGCTGGGCTCTTCTCCCAAGCAACAAGTGGTAAGATGAGACAAAATGGCCTCAAGTTGCCCCAGAGGAGTTTTAGATAGGATGTGGAGAAAAATGTCTTTACTGACAGTGGTGAAGCCCTGGCAGAGGCTGCCCAGGGCAGCAGTGGAGTCTCCATCCCTGGAGGGGTTCAACAAATGTGGCACCTCAGCACATGGTTTAGCAGGCACAGTGGGGCTGGGCTGATGGTTGGACTGAATGAACTTAGAGGGTCTTTTCCAACCTCAATGATTCTGTGAGTCTACTCCAAAAACCTCCTTCCTAGAGACAGGAGATCCTGCTGCTGCCTGCACGCCCGCTCCAGCGCTTTTCCCATGCAAGTGATAACACACACCCCATATCTCACACTTGGGGAGCAGCTGGAGTACCACGGCACTTGACCATGCATGGAAGCTGCTCTGGCCTGGCTCATGCCATCAGTTCTCAGCAGGGCTGGCTACCCTGGTGAAGCCAAGTGTTCAGGTAGGAGCAGGCACCCTGCCATTGGACTTTCTGACTAGAAAGTAGTGCCTTCTCCACGTTGCATTTCTGTCTGGTCTCTGGCTGGGAGCAACCCTGTCCAGCCTGTCCCGCTCAGTAAACTGGTCTGACCCACAAGCACTCCTTGTCTGGAGGAGGAGGGGAAAGCTCCTGGCACCACTTCCTCAGGAAAGGGCCAGGCTGCTGACTAAAGGCCATCTGGGAAGGAACTGAGCACGCCAGCAGCGTTCCCTAACTCGTCCCAGGCTGCTGGCTGTTGTGGAGTTGCGAGGATCGAGTTGCACGTGTGTGCAGCAAGGCCACGGAAACAGCCCCTTGCACAGCCCTTCAGTATGCAACCACAACGATCCCAGGAAGAACATTGGGGCTGCCAACCATCACCTTGCCTCCACATGCCAGCTCCCAGCACTCCCAGTGACCAGCTACTGCCCCTGGGCAGGGGCACTCCTGCCTCCAGCAGCCTGGCGATGCTGAAGCACAAGAGCAGCTGAGCAAGCCCCTTCCTAAACAGCCTTCCTCAACCCACCCAGCCTCTTGCAGAGAAGACAAGGATTAGTTCTGGGGCCAGCACCTTCCCATCTGCCTGGTGCCTGTTACCATCCAGAAAACAAGGTGCCAGAGCTCATTGGGCTCGACTTTCAAAGTGGAAGCTGCCTTGGGCTGTCCAGAGAACGCAGCTGTAAAGAAACCTCTGCCCATCCCATAGCACGAGCACTTGCTGGCCTCTTCATATTGAGGCTAATTTGCTGGCATCTGCCAGGGATCATGGATGGCATGACAAGGCCAGCACTTAAATGAGCTGTGGTTCTGAGCATGTGTGCTGAATGGGTGCCTGGCAGCCCAGGCTTGCAGTGGACAGCTGAGCTGGTGAGTCCTGCAGCGGCTGCAGTGCTCCCGAGGCCGAGACTCCTCTAGACAGACTCAGCACCCAGCTTTTTAGCCACACCATAAGCTTTCTAGCAGAATAGACACCCAGGAGTTTACAGAACAACAGAGCTTGGCAGGGCATGAGCTGAGGTCTCTCATTCAGGCACCTACTACAACCATACTCCTCCATGGGTTTCCACGATCGAATGGAGCTCAATCAAGCAGGTGATTAAAAAATGAGCTGATATCAGCTGCTTTCTGGAGAATTAAAATACCTCCTATGCTTGTCATCATGTTCATGAGGTCTTCTAGCAGCTCACTGCATTGTGTAACAGCTATCTACAGTCTGCCTAAATATGCTTGGCCTTCCTGTCCTCCCACGTTGCAGTGCTTTTTTGCACTGGCAGGCTAACGAGGACAGGGAATCCCTGTCACACCAGCTAGTGGGTCCCCAGCTGTGGGCACACGAGGCACCCAAAGCACAGGCTGGAGCACAGTGGGTGCCTGGCTGGCCACTTACCACAGTTCTTGAGGGAGAGCAGGGGGTGGTTGGTGGGCAGCGGTTCCGGCGTTGTGACGTCCAGGCCTGCTGCCGCAATCTGTCCTTGGGCCAGCGCGTCATACAGGTCCTCCTGGTTCACCACGGCACCCCTGGCAAACAGACGCCCACGCTGCTGCCAGGGGGTCCCATAGGCTTCCAGCAGCACGCGGTCAGGGCACAGGATAGGTGGGACAGCATGGTAGTGGCACCCAGTTGGCACCCAGGGTTGCCTCAGCAGAGGCCAGACCCTCTCTGGATGGGCCTGAGCGCAACAAGCTGCTCCTGCCCCAGGCTGCCCACCAGCAGGGAGAAAAGCTGGATTCCAGGGTGTAGGACAACCCTAGGGCACCAGTGGCAGGCAGTCTGTGGCATCCTGGGTGGCTGGGCAGACACCTCATGTAGGGATGCACAGGTTTGGCCCAAACACTGTGCTCTGAAAGGAGGCAGCAGGAACAAGATGCTCTCCCTGGTCTTGGCTAAGGAGCCCTGTTGTGGCTGTCTCCATCCTGAGAGCAAGACTTCTGGCAGCTGCAGCCCTCTCCTGCGCCATCCCCTCAGCCTCCCACTCCCTTCACCCACAGCCACCCCTCTGTCCAGCCCACCGGGGTGGGACACAGGGCCCTGGGGAGGGGACATAGGCTGCAGTCCTCTGAACAACTTATCTTGGCTTGATCCCAAGAGAGATTGGGCTGGAGGGAGCTGGCCACACACTGGGACAATGCTCCTGGTGTGTGCAGCCATGAAGGCTGCAGACACTGCCCAAGATCCAGCAGAAGTACATCCCACAGCCCACCAGATCCTACCTACAGCCACAGCCAACAACAGAGTGACAGCCACCCCGTGCTGGAGACTGGGTTGCAATTACCTGCTCGTGTTGACGAACACAGCAGTCTTCTTCATTCTGCTGAAGAATTCCTTGTTGCACATTCCCTGGGTGGCTGGAGTCAAAGCACACGTCACCACAACGAAGTCCGACTCTTCGGCCAGCCTGGTGAGCGGCACTGAGGGGAGAAATGCAGGTTACAGCTCTGCTGGGAGAACTCACCAACAGAGCTTATGACCCTCTTATCCCCAAAATGCACCAGCGTGAGCTGGTCTGGAGAGACCTGGTCAACCCTTCTCTACAGACAGCAAGACACAAGCACCAGCGAACACCACGCATATTCCTACAGAGAGTCCTGTAGTCTTTTGATTAATCTCCAGATTAAACTCAAGCCACAGGGGAATCTGGCAATGCTTCAGCCATTGGGCCCAAGAGGAGGCTCTGGTCTATATTTCACGTTTTGACAGCAGCAGACGGCGGCAGCAGCTCATACCTGCACGAAACCCCCTACATGGTACCTGCAGAAAGTTACCTGTGCCACCATCACTCCTGGAGGTGAGGAGGTGAGGAGGGCACAAGGAGCACAGAGAGTCTGCTAAGGACTTGGCACAATAAAGTACATGCTGGCTTTGGATTGAGTAATTAACACTCAATGCACGTCTCAGGCCCACAGAACAGCCTCATCCAGCAGCGCAGGGACACTCCCAGGACCATGACACTCAGTTTAGAGCAGAAGGTTAAAGCTGATGTTTTGTTTCCAGCAATCCACTTCTACTCCCAGTACAGACCTGGGTCAGCCTCAGACTGTCCCCTTCCACCTCATTGTGGGTCCAGTCGATATCCATCCCATGGAGACAGCCCATGAGACCCTTACACTCTTCCCAGGGGCAGTCACCGCCTTCCGCTCACTCTCTCTTACATTCTACTTCCTTAGGGGAATAAAACTATCTGGAAATCACACAGGGACAGACACAGTGGGGAGGCAAAAGGCAAAGGCAGCAGCAACAGCCGCGATCCACAGGTGTTTTCAGCTGGAGCCCAGGTGTGTCCAGCCTTCTGTCTGGAATCACCTGGCTCAAAGGAGGCTGGAGGCCACTTTCCTCCCTGCCAACATGGGAGGTGTCTGGAATTGCCATTCCCTCCTTTGGTGCCCGCACATCAGTTCATGCCAGCTGCATGGGGAAGATGCCCAGAGCCTCCAGCCTGAGCCCTCCCTCCACTGGCCCCCTCACAGGGTGACATCATCTTGGAGCCACCCCAGCTGTGGCGCTCCATGCTCCCCAGCAGTGGATGGGAGACCGCCAATTGGTTCCTGGCGCCTTTCTTACCAAACTCAGCTTCAAACTCTGCCGCACTCTCTGGTTTTGGGCCACTGCCAGAGTACAAAAACTTCTTGACCCCAAAGGGTTTCAGGCGGCGGGCGACTGCCTGGCCTAGGAGAGAAAGAAAAGATGGTCCAGCCGGTGTGCTGGCATCTGCATGAGGCTTGCCACACGGAGACTGATGCCAGGCTGTGGGCTCCATCAGGCCTCTTCAGGAGATCCACCCTTTGGGAAGCTGGTGCTTGGGGTGGCTGGGCACAGTGCTCACTAAAGGGTTGCCATGGTGGGGTTGCTCCCACCACGCTGCTGCCGCGTCTGGAGTGTGGTGGGTGTGGGCTGAAGGGTGGATGTCTTCTGCTGCTCCTCAGGCGAGCAGGGCAGCGTACCTGCAGCTGCCCTAGGGAGCAAAATGAAACCTTCTCTCTGGTGAACAGTCATAGGACTCAAGAGAATGGCAGGAAGATGTGCCAGGGGAGGGTTAGGTTGGACATTAGGAAATGGTTCTTTCCCCAGAGGGTGGTGGAGCACTGGAACAGCTCCCAGGGAAGCAGTCACAGTGTGACAATATTCCAGCAGCATTTGGTCAAAGCCCTCAGCCCCACGGGGTGAATGTTGGGGTTTTCCTGTGCAGGGACAGGGAGCTGGACTCGATGGTCCCTGTGGGTCCCTTCCAACTCAGCTCAGGCTATGACTCTGAAAGAAACAGCCATCTGTTGTTGAAGTCCACAACTGAATGGATGGCAGGCACGTCATCTTGGACTTTGTCAGGGCTTTTGTTTAACTGGAAACCAAGAGGACAATGTCCAGTTTGCTGTAGCAGTCAGATATAGACGGATGCATTCAAATGCTTTAAACTTTAAGGTTTAGGCTGGGTGAGCCAAGATCACTGATCAGAGAGCCTGTATCCAGGTCTCCTTTTTGTTATAATAGTTTTTAAGAGCTGAGCACCGTGGCCACCACCTTGTGTGAATCTCCAAACCCACTGTGCCATCACTGCAGACACACCAACCTTGTGCCCAGCCTGCACTTACCTATCCTCCCCAGACCTATGATGCCCACTGTACTATCAGACAGGCCGTAGCCACACATCCACAAGGGCTTCCATGTTGTCCAGCCACCACTATCAGAGAGACAGACAGAAAGACGTCAGACAGCAGGGGTGAGCCTACTTGTAGCCCAGCCCAGCCCCAGGGCAAGCATGCCAGAGAGCAGGGCAGCAGGTGACCAGCACCACTGGCACACAGGGTCTTCAGCCAGTCTCTCCAAGCTTCCTGCTTCAAGAGACCTCAGTGGTCTCCTGCAGGAATCTGCTTGGACCTTGGATGTGCAGCAGCACCAGCAGCAGTTGCCTTGGGACTGCTTTAATGTAGGTACTTGTAACCACAACGCTGGAACAACTGCCTGTCTGTGGGCTCTGGCCAGATCCTCCCGTGGGGTCAGTGGTGGCCCTGGGCACCCTCTCCTGCCACTTGTGACCTGGGGTCTGCTGGGCTCAGCAGCCAGTCCGTGCTCCAGCTGCCATACTCACCTCTTCACCTGCTCCACTGCCTCAGGCAGCCGGCGGCACGTGGCCAGGAGTAAAGCCACAGAGAGCTCTGCAGTGGCATCTGTCAGGACATCAGGGGTGTACCCCACGCGGATCCCCCTGCAAGGCAAGCACAGTGTCGGGGTCAGCGCTGCCAACCACGGGGTCTGCCTCGGCATTCCTGTGCCAGCTTCTGCTGCTGCACCTCTTCTGGGATCTGCAGTACCACGTGCAAGACGACATCCCTCTGGCTCCCCAGCTCTTCCTCCAAAGACCCTCAGCTGCAGCTGGCAGGGGGTTATCCTACCATTGCCCCAGCACCCAAAGGCTCCTCCAGCCCCAGTTGGGTTTGAGGTTGCCCTGGCAAGAGGGATGTGCAGGATGCAAACCCTGTCCAGCCCCGTGCTCCAAGAAATTCCACCAGCCAGGCCCGCATCGCAGAGTCCTGCAGCTCTGCCATGTTGGGCGCGGGATGAGCTCAGGCTTTGCCCTCCTTCCCTACCACCTCCCTGGCTGAGCCTGGGCGAGCATTACCGCTTCTTGATTTCGTCCAGGGCCAGGTGGTCGAACCCCACAGACATCGTGCTGATCACTTTCAGGCTGGGCCCTGCAAGACACCATCAGCATGTGACTGTGCAGCGTCCCGTGGGAGGAACAAGAGTGGGAAAGGGCTGGGAGTGGGATGGGAATCAGAGGGCAAAGCAAGGGGAACGGAAGGGGAACAGGTCGGGACTGGGATGGGAGGGGGATGGGGTGGGGAAACAGGCAGGGAACAGGTCCATGTCCCAGACGCACCAGCAGCATCCAGCACCTCACGGTCGATGCGGTCGGACAGCAGGCACAGCAGCCCCTGCTTCCCTGCCACCCCTGCCAGCAGCTCGGCCCGTGGCACCGGCTCCTCCGAGTCCCACAGCTGGACACGGCACCTGCAGGGAGTGAGGCTGTCACCGGCACCACGACCAGGACCAACACTGGCACCAGCTACTCTGAGTCCCACAGCTGGACACGACACCTGCAGGGTGCCTACTGTCACTGGTACGGGCACCGGCACTGACACCAGCCTTAGCACTGACACTGGGACAGATACCTGCACGTGGACAGTGGCCAGACCAGACCAACAACCCCTGTACTGGGAGCAGCACAGGCTCTTCCACGTCCCACAGCTGGACCTGGCACCTGTGGGGTGTGTAATAGGGATTGGCACTGGGACTGACACTGGCACTAGGACTGGCACTGGGACTGATACCATCACCGTGACTGGCACTGGGACCGTCACCCCCTGCACCTAGACTGGCACTGGCTCCTCCGAGTCCCACAGCTGGACACTCCAGCTGCGGGGAGTGCAGGCCATCACCGAAACTGGAAGTGGGACCGGCACCGGGACCGGCACCAGCACCAGCACGGGGACAGTGACCGGACCGGCACCCCCTGCACCGGACTGGCATCGGGATCGGCACGGCACCGGGACAGCGGCCGGATCCGCCCGGGCACCCCCTGCACCCCCGCCCCCAGCCCCGCAGCCCCGCTCACCCCACGCCCTGCGAGAGCGCCCGCAGCGCCTCCGCCGGGATTCGCCGCGTCACGAACACCGCCATGGCCGCGGGATCGGCGGGGCGACCGCAGCCACCGGAACGGCGATCGACACCGGCCGGGGCGGGGACACCGGGCGGCGGGGGGGCAGCGCTGCGGGCAGCCACGTGCGGGAACTCGTGACACGCGCACGTGGTCGGATGTGCAGCGCCCGCAGCGCCCGTGCAGCGCTCAGTGCAGCGGACACATGCAGCTCACCTGCCAACTGCACACAGGCAGCGCAAGCGTGGAGCACCCGTGCAGCACACCTGTGCCGTGCACACAGGTAACACATGCGTGCAGGACACCTGTGCCGTGCACACAGGTAGCACATACGTGCAGGACACCTGTGCCGTGCACACAGGTAACACATGCGTGCAGCACACCTGTGCCGTGCACATGGGTAGCACATGCGTGCAGCACACCTGTGGCGTGCACACAGGTAACACATGCGTGCAGCACCTGTGCTGTGCACACGGGTAGCACATGTGTGGAGCACCCGTGCAGCACACCTGTAGCGTGAACACAGATAGCACATGCGTGCAGCACCTGTGCTGTGCACATGGGTAGCACCTGAGTAGAGCAGCACACCTGTGGTAACACATACGTGGAGCACCTGTGCCATGCATAGAGGTAGCACATGCATGGAGTACATGTGAAGCACACCTGCACCATGTGCACAGGTAGCACATGCGTGGAGCACCTGTGCAGCACACCTGTGCCGTGCACACAGGTAACACATGCGTGCAGCACCTGTGCTGTGCACACAGGTAGCACATGCATAGAGCACCCGTGCAGCACACCTGTAGCGTGAACACAGATAGCACATGCGTGCAGCACCTGTGCTGTGCACATGGGTAGCACATGCGTGGAGCACCCGTGCAGCACACCTGTGGCGTGCACACAGGTAACACATGCGTGCAGCACCTGTGCTGTGCACATGGGTAGCACATGCGTGGAGCACCCGTGCAGCACACCTGTGGCGTGCACACAGGTAACACATGCGTGCAGCACCTGTGCTGTGCACACAGGTAGCACATGCATAGAGCACCCGTGCAGCACACCTGTAGCGTGAACACAGATAGCACATGCGTGCAGCACCTGTGCTGTGCACACGGGTAGCATCTGCGTAGAGCAGCACACCTGTGGTAACACATACATGGAGCACCTGTGCCATGCATAGAGGTAGCACATGCATGGAGTACATGTGAAGCACACCTGCACCATGTGCACAGGTAGCACATGCGTGGAGCACCCGTGCAGCACACCTGTGCCGTGCACACAGGTAACACATGCGTGCAGCACCTGTGCTGTGCACATGGGTAGCACATGCATGGAGCACCCGTGCAGCACACCTGTGGCGTGCACACAGGTAACACATGCGTGCAGCACTCCTGTGGTGTGCACACAGGTAGCACATACGTGGAGCACCCGTGCAGCACACCTGTGGCGTGCACACAGGTAACACATGCGTGCAGCACCTGTGCTGTGCACACGGGTAGCATATGCGTAGAGCACCAGTGCAGCACACCTGTAGCATGCACACAGGTAGCACATGCGTGCAGCACCTGTGCTGTGCACACGGGTAGCACCTGCGTAGAGCAGCACACCTGTGGTAACACATACGTGGAGCACTTGTGCCATGCATAGAGGTAGCACATGCATGGAGTACATGTGAAGCACACCTGCACCATGTGTACAGGTAGCACATGCCCGGAGCACCCGTGCAGCACACCTGTGCCATGCACACAGGTAACGCGTGCAGCACCTGTGCTATGCACACGGGTAGCACATGCGTAGAGCACCCATGCAGCACACCTGTGCCGTGCACAGAGGTAACACATGCGTGCAGCACACCTGTGGCGTGCACACAGGTAGCACATACGTGGAGCATCCGTGCAGCACACCTGTGCTGTGCACACAGGTAACACATGCGTGCAGCACCTGTGCTGTGCACATGGGTAGCACATGCGTGGAGCACCCGTGCAGCACACCTGTGGCGTGCACACAGGTAACACATGCATGCAGCACTCCTGTGGTGTGCACACGGGTAGCACATACGTGGAGCACCCGTGCAGCACACCTGTGGCGTGCACACAGGTAACACATGCGTGCAGCACCTGTGCTGTGCACACGGGTAGCACATGCGTAGAGCACCAGTGCAGCACACCTGTAGCATGCACACAGGTAGCACATGCGTGCAGCACCTGTGCTGTGCACACGGGTAGCACCTGCGTAGAGCAGCACACCTGTGGTAACACATACATGGAGCACCTGTGCCATGCACAGAGGTAGCACATGCATGGAGTACATGTGAAGCACACCTGCACCATGTGCACAGGTAGCACATGCCCGGAGCACTCGTGCAGCACTCCTGTGCCGTGCACACAGGTAGCACATGCGTGCAGCACACCTGTGGCGTGCACACAGGTAACACATGCGTGGAGCACCTGTGCTGTGCACACGGATAGCACATGTGTAGAGCACCCGTGCAGCACACCTGTGCTGTGCACACAGGTAACATGTGTGCAGCACCTGTGCTGTGCACATGGGTAGCACATGCGCGGAGCACCCGTGCAGCACACCTGTGGCGTGCACACAGGTAGCACATACGTGAAGCATCCGTACAGCACACCTGTGGCGTGCACACAGGTAACACATGCGTGCAGCACACCTGTGGCGTGCACACAGGTAGCACATACGTGGAGCACCCGTTCAGCACACCTGTGCCGTGCACACAGGTAACACATGCGTGCAGCACCTGTGCTGTGCACACAGGTAGCACATGCATAGAGCACCCGTGCAGCACACCTGTAGCGTGCACACAGATAGCACATGCGTGCAGCACCTGTGCTGTGCACACAGGTAACACATGCGTGGAGCACCCGTGCAGCACACCTGTGCCGTGCACACAGGTAACACGTGTGCAGCACCTGTGCTGTGCACATGGGTAGCACATGCGCGGAGCACCCGTGCAGCACACATGTGGCGTGCACACAGGTAGCACATACGTGGAGCACCCGTGCAGCACACCTGTGCCGTGCACACAGGTAACACGTGTGTGCAGCAATTGTGCTGCGCACATGGGTAGCACATGCGTAGAGCACCCGTGCAGCACACCTGTGCTGTGCACACAGGTAACACATACGTGGAGCACCTGTGCCATGCATAGAGGTAGCACATACATGGAGTACATGTGAAGCACAATTGCACCATGTGCACAGGTAGCACATGCCCGGAGCACCCGTTCAGCACACCTGTGCCGTGCACACAGGTAACACATGTGTGGAGCACCCGTGCAGCATACCTGTGCCGTGCACACAGGTAACACATGCGTGGAGCACCTGTGCAGCACACCTGTGGCGTGCACACAGGTAGCACATACGTGGAGCACCTGTGCAGCACACCTGTGCTGTGCACACAGGTAACACATATGTGGAGCACCTGTGCCATGCACAGAGGTAGCACATGCATGGAGTACATATGAAGCACACCTGCACCATGTGCACAGGTAGCACATGCCTGGAGCACCTGTGCAGCACACCCGTGCAGCGCACACAGGTAGCACATGCTTGGAGCACCCATGCAGCACACCTGTGCCGTGCACACAGGTAGCACGTGTGTGGACCACCCGCGCAGCACACCTGTGCTGTGCATACAGGTAGGACACCCATGGAGCACCTTTGCAACACACAGAGGCAGCACACCCATGCAGTGTGCAGGAGCAGCACACACATGCAGCACTTGTGCAGCACACACGGGCAGCATCTGTGCCACACAGAAAAGCAATGCACGCAGGGAGCACCTGTACTGCACACCCATGGAGTGCACAGGGGCAGCAAATGCAGGGAGCAGCCGTGTAGCACACCTGGTCCATGTGCACAGACAGGGCACACATGGATCACAGTGCAGCACACCCATGCTACACACACAGACACCGCATGCATAGATCATCTGTGTGGGGCATCCGTGATGCGCCAAGTCAGTGCAGGTGTGGTCACCTGTGCAGTGCACCTGTGCACATGTGGGGCACAGAGACAGCACATGCTGTGCAGCCTTGTCGCACATATGGGCATGACATAAGCTTGGAGCACCCATGCAACACATCTGCAGCACGCACATGGAGCACTGCACAGTGCACCTGTGCCACATGCAAGGGCAGTGGACGCGTGCAACACCTCTGTAGTGCACCCATGCCACACAGGCAGCATGCACATGGAACACCCATGCAGCACACCTATGGCACACACAGAGGCAGCACACATGCCACACACCTGTGGAGTGCACCTGTGCAGTGCCTGGCTGGGATATGGGGAGGGTGGTTTGCGTCGTGGGCACAAGACTGAACCTTTCCATAGGCCTTTGGAGATCAGCAGTTTCTCTGGACTTGGTGTAGAGACTGTGAACGTGGTGCAATGCAGGACTGGTGGGTGATGGAGGAGACCTGCCAACTGTGCTGCACTTTGAGTATATAAAACTCTAATATTTTAGTGCCATGAAATATCAGCCTGTTAATCTGGGAACTACATCAACTAGCTTTTAGCCATGGCTTTGTGCAGTGCCATTAAAGTTAGGCTGGTGATGACCTGTTTCACTATTACTGAGAGGTGGTGGGTTTTTGGACCAGCATACAAGGTGATGAGTCCCCCCCAGATTGTTTTGGTGTGGGGTCACCCAGCCTGGTCCCTGAACAGAACTGAGCTCTGATCTCTTTCACTTCACTTCTGAGGCAGCATTTAAGCACTTGTATCTCTGCTGGCTAAGGAAGCATGAAGGAGCCTGCTGGGAACCAACCTGTATGCACAATGCCATACATACCTGTTCCAAAGTGCTAGCCAAGAGGAACCAGCCACCTGGCTTGCAGCTCCAGGAGCGGCATTTATCTCCTAAAGGTTCCTCTGTGCAGCCACTTCAGCAGACCCTTCAGAGCAGCCTGGTTCTGACATGGCCCCCACAGCAAGAGTTTGGGCTGAGCCGGTTGCCCAGGTTTTATTGATGGAGAAGTATTGCTACCTCTAGCTGGCAACTGATCCTACAGATATTGGGTAGTGTTTTAGGCTGAGACTTTCCACCTCAGAGCCTCAAGTGACTACTTTGTGAGGTTTTTAAAGCCCAGAGACCAGCACCTCTACCTAAAGAGACTTTGCTTGTTAGCAGCCAGATTTAAGTTTGTTGAAGACCTGATCTGAATCTGCTTTATGCCAACCGAATGGTCACAGCTAGATATGGGGTGGGGAGAAAGAGCAAAGCAGGCATGAGCGGGTGTCGGAAGGCAGGGTAAAATAGGAGTGTTGTCTCTGAGGATGAGCACAGAGTTGTTTAATGTCCCAGAGTATCTTACGAGGCTTCCTCCTGCTGCTGCCCAGGTGACACGAAGGGCTTGCAGCACCCCCAGGTTCTGTGTTTAGAAAGAGGGCAACCTTCAGGCAGAGGCTTGGGGGCTCTGACTCCCACCCAGCAGCGCGATGTGACCACGGCTCGCTGCGCCTGCCCCTCTGGGAAAACCAGGGGTCTGTCCTCGATCGGGCTTTTTCCTCATCATTGCTCTGGGAGATGAGAGCCTTCGTTATCTGGTGGAAACCTTAACAAGAGGGATGGAGGGAGGTGGAGTGCACAACACGCTGCTCTTAATGGGAGGTTTATAGCCAACTCGGAGGCTGGGGACATACAATACTTTGCTCTGACGCAAATCATCTGTGCTGTATGAGGTATCACCTTATCTAATGAGACTGCACTCTGCTGGTGGGATTTTCCTTTATCGTGATGCACGTCTGCCCCTTCCGTCAGTGAGTTGTCAGATTATGCCAGCAGAATCCGGTTTATTTTTTAATAATTGCTTGAAAGTTTATTTTATTTTACTGAGCTGGGCTATCATTAGAGCTGACATCTTATCTCCCTCCCTGATCGTGTAAGGATTTGTGTCAGGAGTATATGCTCTCCAGCATGACGTCTCCACGCTAATCTTGCGGTGCAGTTGCTGCAGGGGTTTTCCTTTTCCCCTTGCTGCTGCCCTCCCCTGCTTGTCCAGATGAACAGGGTGCTGTCGCTCATTTGGGAGAGCACGACGTAGCTGCTGGAGCCTCGTGTTGCCAGGGCCATGTGCACTGTGTTCAGTGCCAACGTCTGAGTGTCCAGCCAGCTCCTCCAGTGGCACCAGTATGAGCAAAACAGACTCCCTGAGAGGATTTATTTAGAAAACAAAACGCACGGTGCTGATGGAAGTATGTTGTTATGGACACACTTGAACGCACGGAGCACCTATAAGCTGTCTCCTTAGTTCTGTGGCTGCACATTCAAAAGTCCTTACTATAAATGTGCAGGAACCTTTCCTGGATTGCCTTGCCTGGGCACCACCTTCCAAGGCCACGGCCTCCAGCTGTATGTGTGCAGTGGTCTGCAGGACCTGCTCAGTAAACACACAAGATGTCTCAGAACATCACTGCTTGGTGATAAGAGCTTAGGATCACAGAATCATAGCATCATGAACGTTAGAAAAGATCTCTAAGCTCATCCAGTCCAACTGTCAGCACAACCCACTGTGCTGACCAAACCATGTCCTGAAGGGCCACAGACACATGATTTTTGAACACCTCGGGGAATGGAGACTCCACCATTGCACTGGGCAGCTGGGCCAGGACTTCATCATTCTGTCAGTAAAGACATTTTTCCCAATATCCAGCCTGAAACTTTCCTGATGCAACTTGAGGCCATTTCCTCTTGTCTCATCCTTTGTTACTTGGGAAAAGAGCCCAGCACCCACCTCGCCACAACCTCCTTTGCAGGAGCTTCAGGAAGCGATGAGGTCTCCCCTCAGCCTCCTCTTCTCCAGGGTCCCGCTTGTGGCAATGTGATCCAGGCAAGGACTAGGGAGTGCGTGCTTCCCTACGTGCAGCTGGCTGTCAGCTCCAGCAGGATAAAGGCAGCCTCTCCATGCCAGACCTGATGGCATTTTGCTCACACTCAGCCCTGCTGCTTTGGATCATGACACTTGCAGTTTGTTGGCAAAATCCTTTTGCAGGGTACAAGCCAGTGGCAGCCCAGCCCCTTGTGCCTGTTCACTTAATAGGACACAGCCCAGCAGGGGAGAAACTTACTGCCTCTGGGAAAGGTGGTAGCTCCTCAGTCCCTCTGGAGCTGGGCCGCTGTCAGTGCTGTGCTCCTGCACTTCATCGCTGAGGTTGGAGGCACCTCCAGAAGTCACCTTGCCCAAGCTCCTGCTCAAAGCACAGCCACTTGGAGCTGGTTGCCTGGGGCCATGTCCAGCTGGGACTGGGGTTATCTCCATGAAGACAGACTCCATGACCTCTTCGGGCAACCAGTTCCAGTGTTCAGCCACCCTTAGAGTGAAAAAGGGGTTTTCTTCTGTTTAATTGGAATTTCCTGTGTCTCAGTGTGTGCCCATTGCCCTGCCCCTGCAGACTGCTGAGAAGAACCTGCTCCCACATCTTTACTCCCCCACCAAGTATTCATACATATGATAGGACCTCCTGAGCCTTCTCTTTATTCAGTTCCTGCACTGGTCAAAACTGTTTTCTGGCCTGGCACAAATGGGATTGCACTTGAGACTGCTCTGAACATCCACAGCTTCCTCCCCTGCATCGCCCCATCTCATGTGCTGCTAAGATCCTGGCATCATGGCATTATGTCCTTGATTTAAAAAAGGCGGGTTTTGTGATCATAGGAATAAATGGAGCTTGATTCCCTGTGACTTTCTGCCTTGGGTCTTCACCCATCCCACACCATCCCAGCCACGCACCTGGGTTTTGAGGAGGAGCCATGGCTCTCTAAGGAGCACTGGGGATGAGAACTTATTTCTCAAGGGTGTATGTCAACCTGGACTAGAAAAAACACTTGCTTGAGGACTGGTAGCGGGACCAAATCCAGCCAAAGTTACACCCACCAAATTAATTGGTTGCTTCTCAGAGCAAAGCCTGTTTGCTGGAATACAGCTGGTTAATTAATAACTCTGCCATGGGGCATGGCTGCATTCCCATTTTGGGATCTGCTGATGCCTCCAGGGACAAATCCAGGCACCAGGAGTGACGCTGGCTCCTGGCAGGAGAAGGGCACCTGCACACTTGGGTGGCATGCCCTATGGGTCTGTGCCAGTGGCTCTGTGTGCCACTTGCCCATGGAGAGCCGGGCTGCTCCGTGCCACAGGGGAAGGGGCTGGGTGTGCTGCTGCTGGCAGAAGCACTGCTCCCTTCCGCTTTGCCTCTCTGGATGATGTGTTTGTGTCCCACCATGGTGGTGCTGACTGCTCCACTGTTGGATTCCTGCAGCTGAGAGGGAGCCAGTGGTAAAACTGTTTTGGCAGTGGTTTGTAGTGTCTTCCTGGGTCTATTCCTGACAAAATGGGTAATCTTCTGAGGGAAGAGGCCACCCTGCGCCAGACCTGACCAGCCTGGCAGCACCATGGTGTGTCCACAGCAGAGCAGGACCTCATCAGTCAGCTTATCACGGCACCTGCAGTCACTGCCTGCCCTGGAAAAAGGCTCTTTCCTTGCCAATGTCCCCACGAGGCTGGAAGCCCTGCCGCTGCTCCAACGCACAGCCCTCCATCAGCAGGGCTGGTGTCCTCCCGCCACCCCCTTGGTTGTGCTGCTGCATCCAGGGCTGTGTCACCTCCAGCCTTGGCATCCCAAGAACCTGCGCTGGGAGTTCTGAGCAGGGCTACAGTCACCGGATTCCTGCTGCTGGATGTGGCAGCTGTGGAGGCTGGACCATGGAAAGGATCGTATACTCATGAGTTGCATGGGTTAACTCAAATGGGCTAATTTGCTGAGCAAGTGCCTCTGGCCCTTTTATCCCATAAGTGCTGGGTTGCTGGATAGAGTGGTGGCTGGACAAAGATCCCAAAGATCCTTGAAGGCTTTACAGGCCTCGTAAGGGCAGGGAAGAGGCAAGAACTCACTGTACTGGGAGAAGGGGCTTTTTGCTCCGTAAGTAATTTTTCCTGTCATTGCCAGTATCTCTGGGGACTGGACGTTTTTAGTCCATTCAAGGGCCTCATGCTGTGGTTCCAGAGGCATTCCTAAGGAACTAGCACCCTTCTGGGAGTCTCCTCATGCAGGAACAGGACACAGCACCAATCCTGTCAGAGTTCAAGATACATCCAGACGATGATCTTAGTCGTGGAGCAGGGATTTGGACTTGACGGTCCTAATGGGTTCCTTACAACTTAGGATATTCAAGGATTCTGTGATCTCTCCTTCTGCACAGCATGTGGCTCCGAGCGCTGCCCTGTGCTGCCTCTTGGCTACTGCCATGTCCCACAGAGAGCCAGGGCCCTTTGGGATCACTCTTCCAAACGCACTTGGTTCCCCACTCCCCTAAACTGCCCATGGACCTCCAAGACTCCCTCACGGGACAGAGGGACCAGAAGCTGCACGTGGGAGTGCACTGCCTGCCTAGCTGACCTGAGACCAGGAGTAGCTTGGCTTATCCCATCCTGTGCTTCTTTCCATTGGTGCTTCTGTCTCTCTTTGTGTGCTCACAGCCCATGTTCCTGCATGCCTCGCTGTACCCCTGCATCCCCTCTTGCCTCGCTGCGTCGCTGCATCCCCCCTTGCCTCGCTGCACTCCTGCATACCCCCTTGCCTCATTGCACTCCTGCATCCCTGCTTCCCTTGCTGTGCCCGCTCCTTTTTGCACTTTGCACAACCAGAAGTTTTGCACATGGGACAGAAAGTGCAGGGTGCTCTGGTTTCAGGCACTATGATGTTCAGAATTCCGTCAACCAGGTGAAACTCTGTCTTTTCTGAAGGGAGAATGTTTACTTGGGCTGCTAGACTATTACCACAAGATTATTTTTTTAAGCATTTTCAGGTTTCCTGTGGGGAGGAAAAACATATAATCTCCATTAGGGATTTCAGCCACACAAGTTTCTTTAATCCTTCTTAAGGCATGGCTAGGATTTTGTATTTAGGAGCAACAAAACCTTTGGACGGTGCTGTTCTTAAGGACCAATATTTTAATTTTCCTTTCTTAAAAGGGACAACTGTCATCTTTAAAAGAAGTCTCAAAGCTCTGCCTGGAGAGAATTCACAGTGGAGACAGATCAAAAAGCGCCACTTTGCCTTTGTGCAGTGCTCTGGCTGGGTCCGTGCTATCATACTGGGTCTCTGTGGCTGGGGTTGCAGGACCAGGCATGGGTCCTGTGGGAGCAGACCCTTCCTTCCCATTTCCAGGTGACTCAGTGCACAAGCCCAAACCCCCACTGCTCCCTCGCTGCTGCAGGCTGAGCAGCAGGAGAAGTAGCAGAGATGGGGCTTCTGGATTTTCACTGCAGGCTGCCATCCTCCCCCGGGGAGTCCGGGGAGGGCTCCCCCATGGACACATGACCAACCAGCACCTCCAGTGGGGTGGCAGGGCCCAGGTGGGGAGCAAACTCAGGTTCTGGCTGTCAGACTCCCTGAGCAGCTGTTCCCCGGCGTGGGTGGGGAGCACTGTCCTCCCAGGCTGGCCAGACCAGCTCATGGGACAGGAGATGTGGCTCAACCTGGCATCAAGTGCCAAATGTGGACACCTCACAAAGCCACCTTTGAGAAGAAAAACAGGCTTGGGTTGCGCCAGCCACGTGTTGGGCTTATTTGTGTCAGGCTGATGAAGGGAGACATGGAGAAGATCCAGGGACTTGCACCGAGGCATGGGCAGCCAGCACTCATGGCTGGGAGGATGGGCATCCACTTGTCCCTATTTCCATGTTCAGTTTCCTTTGGTCCCTCCTGGGCCGAGCTCCCTTGCCTGCCCAGCGTGTGGGGAGGCCATTGGACACACGGCCTGCAGCTCCATTCCCGCAGCTTGCCCCTCCCTGGAGCTCTCCTGCACCCACCTTTCCCCTTCCTGGCCAAAAGCTGCAGGATGAGGCTGTGTTGGGCAAATTGGGACTGCAGTTAATCCATGTGCTCCTCCTGAGCAGGGTGCAGTGGTGCTGGTGACTCTTGGATCAGTTTTTGGCAGATCTCATCCTGTCACAAGCTCTTCTCCCCGAGTCTCACCAGATCAGCTTCTGTTGCTGGATTTGCATCACTGATGTTTCTTTCCAGAGGTGTAACAGCTGCCGGAGGAAACTCCTCTGGGGATCTTGGCACTGGCATTTTACTGTTACCACACCAGCTGACCCAGAAGCTGGTGTTCAGCTACTTTGCCTGGATACACATGTGGAGGGACCAGCAGCCTGCTCTGCTCCATCCCTGGCCAGAGGCAGTCCTGCCCCACACCCACGGCTCCAGGGTTCTTCCATGACCCTCTTCAGACCCAGGACCCGCTTCTTGCTGTGGGAAGGGTCAAGGACAAGCACAGCTCCATCCTACTGGAGATACAGGTGGAAGCCGGCAGCCCAAGGCCCTCTGTGAGCTGGAGCTCAGGGAGGCGACGAGGCGCAGACAGGAGCAAATCCTCTAAACAGGAGCAAAACTGAGGGCTGGCGGCTGCATCGTGATGAGGCGCTGTTTGCCGCTCAGAAGTGCCGATTACCAAAACAACCCTTCTGTCTTTTATTGCTCTTTCAACAGAAATATAGCAGCATGCTCGGGGCAGCTACCTGCAGCAGGGTGAGGGGCAGAGGGACTGAGCGCGGCAGAGGAGAGCGGGCTATGGGTAACAATGGAGCATTTAGAGAAAAGAGAGAAAAGGCAGGCAGATGGCATGAATATTAGTGCATGAAAATGACTAACACTCTGAGAATTTCCCAGTGTACTTCTGACTGGTTTGGGCTTGCTTTTATAATTAATTTATGGAAAGCACCTAAATTGGGAATAAACACAATCTCACAAATCCCTTCTAATCTCTGCCTGTATTTTTGAAAGGATACCCTGAAGGTATAGTTTCTTACAATGATTAAACTGTTTTCCTTTTAAGAATTAAAAGGGACTTTTTTCATGCGATTGTGCAGAGCATTAGTGGTCAGGACTGAACTCAGAACTGTTTTAGATGCAATCTATTGTTGGAAATGCCCGGATGGGGACCTTTCCCCACTGGACTGCTGGATGCTAAATCTGCCAATATTTTCATTTAGGATTCATGTAGTTTAGGGCAAAATACGACCTGGTGTGTTGTCAGCTGTCTAATGGCTCAGAACCTTTCTGCCATTCGCATGAATTTGGAAACTTCCTTTAAAAGAAATAAAAATTATTTTTCAATAAGTTGCTGCTCCTCTCTGATGATAAAAGTGAAACTCTCTTCCAAGGGCGGGATGTGCAGAAAGAGCTCTGGGATGTTGTGCAGCACGAACAATGTGGGGTTGTGACTGCACTGGTCTCTGGGTGCAGGCAGGATCAAACTGTTTGGTGCAGCTCTGTGTGCGAGGAGAAACCTGCAGAGGTGCATGTGTTGTTCTACAGTCACCCGTGTCTGTGCTGTGGCTCCTGCTGGACCTCACAGAGGTTTCTGTCTGCTGCAGGTGCTGGTGGGGACACAAATACCCCCAAGGAGAGAGAAGCAGCGCGGGACAGACCAGCCCAGCAGCGCCCTGCAATGCGTTCCACTGGCTCTGTGGGATCGGTGTCGCTGGGGACAGTTACACTCAGCTTGTCACCAGGCACCGGGACAGCCACATGGCAGCACCGTGGGCTGCAGGCCCTTCTCTGCAGGGCACGTGCGTGGAGTGGCACGTGGGCTGACAAGAGCCACCATGCAGGAGCCACCACTGTCTGCATCGTCACGCTGTCCCTTCATGCCCACGCAGCATGGGCAGCGCGAGCAGAGCCAGCATGGCTGGGGTAGTCACTGGCCAGAGAGACCAGAGAGGAGAGAATGGGCACTGCCTGTTGCAGTGCTGGCTGCTGACTGCACAGCCCACCGTCCAGAGCAGCAGAACCAACCTCCCTCTCCTGCTGACTTGCAAGGGTGGTCTCCAGGCCTCATTGTTCCCCTGTTCCACTGCACATCAAGTCTTTGCTGCATCTCTGTAGCTTCTTGTGGCTGCAGCAGTGCATCAGTGGCTCTGGAGAGCACCAGGATACAACAGCCCATTGGCATCCACTGCTGCGGGCGCAGAGTCCACACTATGCTCTGGGGGGAAGGACGCTCGGCAGACACTTCGGTGGTGTTCATGGCCATGGGGCCATGAGGACATGAGCACGTGAGAAGGAACTGGGTTTTTATGATGTGGCTTATCGTGTTTCAATGGAAATCAAGGTAAGAATTACCCAGGGCACAACCTGTCCCTTTGATTTGGCCTTTGCAGCTCAGTCATGCATAGGAGAAGCCTTTTCCTTGTTCCCTCCAGAAGCATCTCCTTGTAATGGCTAATGGGAAAATATCACAGCAGTGAAAAATTCTCTCACCCTTATAAACACAATGACAGGGCTAAGTGATCCGTCTGCGGTGTGGGCAGGGCGTTTGGGCTGCATGTCTCAGATGAATGCTTCCCATTTTGCAGGCTGTTTGCATGTGCATTATGAGTTCCACCAGTACTTCAGGCAGCTGCCAGGCAGATGACAAGGGTGGGGACGTTGGCAGTGGATGCTGTGGTCCTGGGTGCTGCCGAGGATGTGTGGCTGGGAGCTCTCTTGCCTGGGGTGGCCAGAAGCCTGGCCAGGAGAGAGAGCTTTGGCAGCAGACCCGAGGCTGCCTGTGCTGCAGCAGCACCTCGTGTCCTCTCCTGGTGCTGCTCCCTGTGGCACTGCCCATGCATCCCCCAGGGGTGCGGCTTCACCTCAGTGCAGTGGAGGCCAGAAGTTGGGTTGATTTTACAAAGTCCACACTGGAGTATTTACTTTTTTCCTGTTGCAGATGCTTGTTTGATCACGACCTTCCCAGGGGCCCACATGCTCCGTTTTGCTTAACGGTTCTCTCCTACTCATAGGATCGCTGGGTTTTAACACTGTTTTTCTGTTCTTTGGGGAAAAGGATGAAAGAGTGAGAAAGACTGAATGTGAGCTTTGTTTTCTGAATATTACTGCAGTAATTAAAATGCTTGGGAAGGTGTTTTGTTCCCAAAAGTAATAAATAGTTTTGAATGTTTTGCCCCATTAATTGCATATTAGTTAAATACGCGTTTTTTTATAACATGCCTATTCACTCACCTGCTTACTCTGACAGTTAAATGCATATTTAAATATGCATTATACCTTTTAATGCATAGTAATTATCTGGTGGAGAGTGAAGACTCTTTCTGAGCAGTCCCTTTCAAGAGAGTAGATGTTTCTATGTGCAGTCTGGTGTTGACTCTGGAAGGCGAACCATGTCTGCTGAGGTCACGGGGAACGGCCGATTATCCTGCTGGGGGCACGGACACGGCACTTTGGGGCTTCTGCCTGCCCTCAGCAGCTTTCCCCTGCATACCTTGCCTTTTCTGCACCTGGGGCAGGTGCTTGCAGAGCGAGAACCCTGGCTTCTGCAAAGGGTCAGTCTTTGGGGGCAAAAAGAAGGGCTGGTACTTGTGTCCTAGTGTGGCCTTGGCCCTGGAGCTAACAGGTGACCCTGGCAGGTGACAGACACCCTGACAGTGCAGATGGCATCTTCGTTCCCAGGGAACACAAGCACTTTGTGTGACAGCTGTGAAGGGTCCAGAGAGCGGGCTCAGAGTCCTTTATCTCCTCCAGACCCCAGCAAAATAGGCTCTGGACCCGGTGACCACCTTGCTGAAGGGTCAGCTCCTGCCAGCTTTGTCTGGGTGCTTTGTGTGTTTGGATGTTGTAGGGAAAGCTGGTTGCTCCCTTTGGGCTGGTGTGCAGAATCAGGAGCTGTCTCGTCTGAAGCTGGTCATTGTTTAGTGAAAGCTGAAGCCTGCTGGGCAATGGGAGCAGAAACACCAGCTTTTGGGCCAGGCCAGGCCATTGCTGTCACCTCCCAGGACTGCCTTGTTTTGCTTTGAGCTGTAGTACACAGCAGAGTCGCTACCTGTTAGAGAGAGAAAAAAAATCTTCTTTTAGGTAACTGGGCAACTGAAGGGTTCTCTCTGTGTCTGAAAGTTCACCCACCTTCCTCAAGTAGGCCTAGATGTCATCTCCTGTAATGGGATACTGGCCTCCTGCCTCTGCTTTGGGGGAAACCATCTAGCAGCTCCCAGAGCTGAACCAGCGCTCCATTAAAGACAAGATTATGACCTGGCACAATCTGCACCTCTGCTGCGGAGAGGTGGTGAGGGGTTTACACCTCCTCCCCCAGCCTCTCTGGCACAGGCACCGTGCTGGGCAGAACTCCTCCTGTCTGCTTCCTCCTGCCACTGCTTCCAGCAGCTTCCCGAGGTGCACCAGCTGTTGGGAAGATCCTTGTTGGAGCATTACCTGCCTGTGAAAGCATCACCAGGCTTCCTGTGCAGCCACCTGCCTCCAGACTGTGGCGTGGAGCAGCAGTTCAGGAGACCAGGGGCAAGGAGCAAAGCCAAGCTGCTCCCTGCACTGACTATACCTTGTACCATATCTTGGGTCTCTGCAGCTGCGGCGAGACATATCCACAGCATTCACGTGCCAGTCTCTGTGGATGCTGCAACTCACCCTGAGAGAGCTACCTGAGCCCTGGCATCAGGAGCCAGGCAGAAGGGTATTTACCACTCCTCAGTCAGAACTGGGTACTTGTGGGATGTTTTCAGTGGCACCAGGTTGAGGAGCAGAGCTGTGTGGGATGACAGGCGTGCTTCCATCCCTCTTGGGGAGGTTGGGAACTCAGAGCACTGCCACTGTGTGGTTGCATTCTCCCTGGCAGTGCCACCCTCCATCCAGGCGGCTGCTGGGCATTACAAAAGCCCATCAGCGCAGCTGCTGGTGCTGCTCTCCAGCCTTTGTGCCCTCCCTGTGGTGTTTGTCTTTGGAGACAGCAGGACTGCAGGGAAAGGATCCACATCCTTTTCCTGATGTGCTCTTCCACCAGCTTTCATGGTCCTGAAAGGGAAGGCATCCCAGCACCGTGCACGAGGTCCTCACAGTGGGATGTCAGCTTGTCTGGCCACATCCTTGCTGCAGCCATTATTCTCAGGTGAGATCATGCTGTAAGCAGGAGTCGAGGGTACAGCATGGTACCAGACATGTCAGACTGGACTCCCCTTGGCAGTGCTGTGGTTGTTCCCCTCTCCTGGGGAGATGCATCTGGCCCCGGCGGCATCGCTGCTCCAGCGTGGCCGTGTTCCCAGTGATGAGTCCAACTGCAGTCTTCTTAGGAACAATGCTATCCTACTGTATGGTACCAGATTGTACATCAAAACTATTATTTCCAACATCTCTGGCTTAATTGTAAAACTATAATACAAATGACATTGGGGGTTTGCTGGAGTTAAATTTTAATAGCAAGCCAGCACCCTTTTAATGACATTTTATACATTTAAATTGGGCATGATCCCTTTGGGAACAGTAATTTTATTCATGGAGATTATGTCTAATTTGAATATAAAAACACCACTAAAAAGATATTGGATTTGCTATTTTTCACTTGCAGGAGCTCCAGAGTCCAATCTTCCCAACTGGCTGGGCTTTGGTGGATTAAAAAGACCCATCAAAACCCCCCAACTTCTGTGCAGCAAAATGTGGTGCAGAAATCTGTGTGTACAACTGCTGCCACCCCGGCGCGGCTCTCCGGCTGTGTCCAAGGTGCAGAAACAAGTGCCACGGCTGTGGCTGTTGCCCCAGGGCAGCCACCTGAGATGGTCCATGGATCTCTGGAGCAGCAATGCTGAGCTGGCTTAACCTCAGCCGGTGCAGACCCTGCTCAGTTGGTATTGGGGGGCAACTGCTGGAGCTGCTGACGATGGCATTCACCTCTGGTGCCACAGCTGGTTTTTTCACTTCCCATGCCTCCAAATTTCAGCACCGGATTCCCATGACTTCTGTCAAACTGTCAGAGAGTTTGGCCAGGGTGCTTCTTGTCCCACCAAGGGAAGGGCAAGGGCCAGCCTGCTCCACACCTTGGTGGCAGCCATCCTGCTTATCTTCTCTTATGACAGGCAGGTGGATGGAAGCCTACGGGCAAAGCTTCTTGGGGGAAAGTCACCGACCCCCACTCACCTCCTGCGGCGCGTGAGGGACTCTGTGTGGGTTGTGGACACTGCACGTGACCAGTGCTGAGGCTCACAAGGGCACCTGAGTGAGTCCTGCAGAAGCCAGACATTGTGAGCAGCGAGGATGCTGAGTGGAAGGGTACCAAATGTGTGTCCTCTCCCTCGGGGTGCTTGGCTGGGGGAATTGGGGCTGTTTCAGAGCACACCACGTTTCTGTCTGTACCTTATGCAGACCACATGCCCGCTTCGCTTGGTGTTGCAAGAGAGAGGTGGCTGGTGGGCAGGTGAGATTTGCAGATGAAAAATACCTCCACTCCCACCTGGGGACCAGAACGAGACTGCCAGGGCTGCAAACTCCCTTAGCTTGTAGGGGGAGCAGGAGGAGAGACCTGGCATGCGTGTGGGCCTGCGCAGGAGAAGCAGGTGCCAGTGAGGGCCTGGAGGGCACACGGGTGGCCAGCGTGGGATGCGTCAGCCCACACACGGCACCGTGCACAACCCTCCCTGGCCACGAGCCGTACCCTTCAGCGCAGCGGAGCCGATAACGGCGCTGACACTGATGTGCGCCTGCACAAAGCTGCAGCCTCGTCTCTGAGACAGGATAAACTGTTTGGCCTTTGGACAAGATTATTTCTGTTCAGAACAGGATTGTTATCACTTAATTGAAAATAATTATCCAATGCAAATTGGCTTCAAGTTGGCAGGCTGAGTTGAGGAGACGGTGCCTTTCCAAGCTGTCCTGGGGAGAGCTGAGCGTGGTGGCAGGGTGAGAAGCTGGAACGTTCCGCAGGGCTGGGTAAGGACACAGGAGAGGCAGATGTTCCCTCTGCAGCACCCACACCCTGTGAGGTCCATCCTGCCCACCTGATGTTTTTTGTGCACTAGGGGCCTCCAGTTTTCCTTTCCGCAGCTTGGACAAGTTTTGAATCGCCATCAAGAGTGGGGAGAACCAATCCATCAGCAGGCAGCCCTGGCCAGCACCACCCCTCTCCACCTCTGGCATTGGCTGCAGCCAGCAGACAACACAGGTGCAAATGAGAGTTGATGCAGTTTGACCCAAGGCTGGCTCCATTACACACCACCACCCCACTGGGTGCTGCAGGAGTCTGACCCTTCACTTGGTGAAGCGGTGCTGGGGAAGGCCACGGTGCCTACACAGCTTCCTTGAATGCAGTGGGATTGTTGGCACTGGAAGAATCTCCTTGAGAGACCACCACTCAGTCGTAATGAGGAAGATGTTAATAAGCCAATAGCCTGCCCGGGGGGGGGGGGGTCAGCACCTTGGATTTCTTCTGCCTTCGATTAGGACAGCTGGGTCACAGCTGGGATATGGAAACCATGGGGGAACCAGGCAGAAACAGGCTCTCTGGTGCTCCAGTCCAAGGGGACAACTAAGCCTTGTCTGGACTTGTGCCTTTTGTACTGACCCTGTTCATGCTTGCACCCAATCAGCCCAGCATTCTAAACATCATCGGCATATTCTCACTGGAAAACTTCTATCCAAGGAGAACCAGAGATCGCTACATATCTCTGAGGTTTTCCCACCCTATCTCCCTCGACACCTGTTGAACATTCCACTTTGGGGTCCCTGTGACCACCCTTGTCTGCAGGCTCCATGGACCACATCAGCCCATGGAGGGGAATCTGCCAGGGAAGACCCTGCCTGGTGCAGATCACCTGGGGACTTGTCCTGCCTCTGGTCCACGTGCACATGTCTGTTGAGGAGCTTTCAGGCTTTGTTGCAACGTGGCAGTGCTCTCCCTGTCTGTCTCACACAGGAAAAGCCTGCAGGTCCAGCTGAAGCCCAGAGAAATGCTAGAGGGACTCTGGGTGTCCAAGGCCATCTGCACCATCAGGGACAAGCTCTCTGTTGTGAGCAGACCCTGGTTCTTCAGCTTCCTGTTCAAAGAGGAGTGTGGAACCTCTCCACCTCATCAGCATAGCACTGGGGCTCTGTGTCCTGCATCTCCCGTACAGGCGTGCGAGAGTGAGCACCCCTTGTGCAGCAGAGCTGGCAGATGAAAGCAGTGGCAGATGCTGGCTTGGAAGTGGCACCAGCCAAATCTGGCATCTGCATGTTGGTGCCACCATCCCACCAGCGAGAACCCACACCCATCGCCCAGGGTCTCTCTGCCCCATTCTGTCCGTGGCGTTTCCTCCTCTCCCTTTCCCTTTTTTTCTGCCTGAGCTGGTTTCGATTAGAGGAGACCTTCCTGAATGTACACAATGCCTCTGCCAGTGCACAAATACACAGGAGAATACTGAGTTTCCACAACAGTTTTTATATGATTTGACCAGACTGGTACAAGGTTAATTAAAAAACCTAATGTTTAAATGCAGTTTCATCAAAAGTGGTATAAAATGCTTCTGCAAGGAGCTCTGTCATGACTCTCCAAAGATAGTGTACTTTTCCTGGCAAAGCACAATTAGACACAGTCAAATATTGTCCTGGTTAAAGACTATTAATTTTCCTTACATTTGTCAAGAATTAATTTTTTCTGGCTATATCAACAGTGTCTCCTTTATAAATACAACTGGCTCCTTTACATTGAAAAATTAAATTTGCTTTGATAATGAACTGAGGTGCTAATAATCGTTTTGCAATGCAAAAAAGTGCAATTATGGGCTGCAGTGCCACGCAGTGCCACAGTCAGTTGTAACTGTCTGAGAGTCTGCATCGGTCCCTGGGGACAGAGTGCATGCAGCCAGGAGTCACTCGGGGTTGCAGGGGCAAAACCTGCCCCAGGTGGAGAGCTCAGCAGTGCTGTGGGGCTGCCAGTGCTGGGTTGGTCCCCTCTGCCTGTGCCAGTGCAGTGGGGCTGGGGCTGGAAGGACTGTGGGGCCTTGCTGAGCATCATGCAGGCTGCACCCAGCTTTGCCACGTTCAACCATGCAGGTGTCTGCAGGGCTGTTTCGTGCCATGGGTGCTGCAGGTGCATCTGGATTCCCAACTTTGCAGCAGTGCTGCTGCAGTGCCAGTGCTCTGTCCCTGCTGGAATGCTGCTGTCCTGCTGCCACTGCCCTCACACAGCTGCCTCGCTCCCCTCCCACAGTGTCTGACTCTGACACAACCAACAGCCCAGTGAATGTTTGAGCTGCTGATGCTGTCTCTGGGGCTGCACAGATACTGGTGAATATTCCTGCTCCCCAGAAGGCTTGGAAAAGTGATGCCAAGGCAGTGAGGCTTGCTGTCCCTGCCCAGGATGCCAGCAGCACAAGGGACACACAGCCCCCACCTTGCACCTCTTTGCCTCAGACTTCTGCTCAGACTGAGGGTGGAAACAGGATGCGAAGCAGAAGCTCTACAGGTCCCCATGCTCCTCCGGGATGCTCTTACCTGCCAGGACACACTGGGGCTGGGCATGAGTCTGAACTCCTTTAGCTTTCTCTCACATAAATAGAAGACAGAAAAGCAAAGGACTTTAGGTACCAAATAAGTCCTCCAAAGATGATGATAAAGGGTATGATCTACACACAACATCCACCTTGGGCAGTGCTTCCAACCTTCAACAGAGGCAGCTTTGCAAATGTATTTTAAACCTTAAAAAAACTCAGAATGTCTGAATTTTAAAATCTGTATTATTATATGGCTTGGTGTTGGCTTTGTTCTTTTGTTGTAAGTGAATCATTAAAGGAAAAATTATAAAACAAAATGAAAAACCATGGTGCATAGAAAATCCACCAGGAGTTCAATAGAAACCTCTTAACGAAAAAACGAAGAGGAGGAGGAGGATAAAGCTTTGCTTGGTCTGCTTCAGCGTTTGCTGTGTTTCCCATAGAGTGGAGTTCTTAGAGCTTATGTTCTGCCTAAGCCCTAAAGAACAGGATAAAAATGAATTTTTGCAGGACCTGGTGATTAGGAAGTCATAACGCTGAAGGCAGGCATTTGTGGTGATGTTAGTCCTCCTTCTCTGACATTGCTTTAGAGAGTGCTCTCACTGGTGCCCTGGTACTAGCAATCCACAGAGTGCCTTGTCCATGTGGGCAGCATCCCTCATGCTTCCTTAGCCTGATGTATTTTTTTTTCCTTGTTTAATAATTTAATAATAATTTTTAGCCTGCATATTTTGCCTTGTTTAGTAACTCCTCCATAGCAAGAGATGCCCTCCTGGGGAAGGCTTGTGCCACAGCACTGAGAAAGGGGACTTGACTCTGCATTTCCATTCACTGCTCAAATCATCTTCCAAAACAACGCACACCAGTGTGAGCAACTCTGTTTCCACCAGGAGAAGTCCTTTTGCTGACACCAGATCATGGCCTTTGCACGTCGTGATTGAGTGGGTGTAGGGATATCTGTGGAGCACCTGAGAGGAGAGGGTGAGGAAGGTAAAAAGCCCTTCACACAGGCAGCAAACTCAGCTCTGGGAAGGGTTTGGTCACTGGTGGGGATTGCTGACGTTCTGGCAGGAGGAGGCAGCCCTGTCTGAAAGGCACTTGAGAAGCAGCAGCACAAATGTGCCCTTCCTGGCTGATCCAGCCCGTGAGACCCTGAAGCAAGGAGGTGTCCCTGTCCACTGCTCTGGGAAAGCTGAACCTTGGATTGTTTCTTCATCGAATCACAGAATCACAGAATGAGCTGAGTTGGAAGGGACCCACAAGGACCATCGAGTCCAGCTCCTGGCCCTGCACAGGACAACCCCAACATTCACACTGTGTGTCTGAAGGCCTTGGCCAAATGCTGCTGGAATATTGTCAGGTTGTGACTGCTTCCCTGGGAGCTGTTCCAGAGCTCCACCCTCCGAGGGAAGAACCATTTCCTAATGTCCAACCTAACTCTCCCCTGGCACATCTTCCTGACGGTCCCTCAGGTCCTGTCATTGGTCACCAGAGGGAAGAGCTCAGCGCCTGCTCCTCCTTCTTCCCTGTAGAAGGCTCTGAGGTCTCCCCTCAGACTCCTCCAGGCTGAACTGACCAAGTGACTTCATCCTCTCCTCATATGATTTCTCCTCTAGACAGCTTTGTGGCCTCCTCTGGACATTCTCCAGTACTTTGATGTCCTTTTTATCCTGTGGTACCCAAAACTGCTCCCAGTGCTCCTGGTGGGGCTGCACCAGTGCAGAGCAGAGTGGGACAATCCCCTCCCTCACTCGGCTGGAGATGCTGTGCTTGATGAACCCAGCACACAGGGCAAAACCTCAGCACTCTTGGAAGAGCCGTTGGGTGACATGTGGGTGGGACAAGGTCTGTTGGTAAGAGTGAGATGGTTCCAAGGCTTGTGGGTTGGCATGGCCACCGTGGGCAGGACCCAACTTGCCAGGGCAGGGAATGTGAAATGGCAGGAGGTGAAGACAGTTGAGTTTGTTCTGCTCCCTGCAGTCACTGCAGCTGCAGTTACCCCCACCACTTGCTGGGATCGGCTCAACAGCTCATCCAGAGGATCCTGACCCCAACTCTGCTGGCTCCGTGGGAGAAGCAGGGATCTGTGTCCTTGTAGGGAAACACGCCACAGCAAATCTGCTTCTTGCCCCACAGTGAGAAAATGGTCCCACCATGGCATGGCTTCCACCCTTATGCTGTGCTCTGGTGGGAAGTGACCACAGCTGTGTCCCCACAGAGGTGGCCTCTGTCTGCTCTATGGCACAGAGCAGCATCTTCCGTGCTCCTGTCAGCTCCCGGGCGGCCACCGTGGCCGCGCACGTGCCCTTCTGCAGCCCAGTTCAGCCACACCATGCCATCCCACTGGTCCTGCCCAGCTGCCCACCATGGTGCCTTCCCCACCATCACCTCCACCAGGATGGACAGCATCTCTCTGTGGTGGCCAAGCCCGTGCTGCCAAGCTTGCCATATGAGGCGTGTAGTGACTGATGCCCCTCCCTTTGTGGGGGCTGCGGTGCTGCCACGGAACCTTATGCTGAAAGGTGTGAAAAAGAGCCCTGCCCAGTGAGATGCTGAGAGGTGCCGTTTCTCCTGAGGTTTGTGGTACTCATTTCAGAGAACTGATTTCAGATCTGACCAGTAATCTCATATAACAAGTATTAGTGATTATCCGGAGTATTAACAAAATGCATATATATATCACTAACCCAAATGATTGCTTGGTTTAATTCCTTAGCTTAATTCCTTACCAGCAGTGACTCAAGTGTCCAAGAGGGCCAACAGCATCCTGTCTTGGATCAGCCACGATGTGGCCAGCAGGAGCAGGGAAGGGATCGTCCCCCTGCATGCGGTTTTGGTGGGCCACGCCTTGAATCCTGGGTTCAGTGTTGGGCCCTTCACTACAAAGACATTGAGGGGCTGGAGCATGTCCAGAGAAGGGAACAGAGATTGGAACGGGGCTGGAGCCCAGGGGTTCTGGGAGCAGATGAGGAACCTGGGGCTGTTTAATCTGGAGAAGAGGATGCTGAGGGGAGATGTCTTTGGTCTCTGCAGCTCCTGGAAAGGATGCTGTGGTGAGATGGATGCTGGTCTCGCAGGATGAGAGGAAGTGGCCTCAAGTTGCACCAGGGGAGATTTAGATTTGATATCAGGAAAAATGTCTTTACTGACAGAGAGCTGAAGCCCTGGCAGAGGCTGCCCAGGGCAGTGGTGGAGTCACCATCCCTGTAGGGGTTCAACTATGCATGGTTGTGGCACCTGGGGACAAGGTTTAGTAGGCATGGTGTGGTTAGTCTGGATGAGTGTGGAGGTCTTTTCCAACCTTCATAATTCTATGATTCTATCTATGGTAGCTCGGTGCATGCTCTTCCTGTATCTCTTGTTTGTTCTGTGGATGTTGCTCTGGAGTTGTCCCTGTACCTACTTCAAACACTTCCAACAGCTGAGTGGAAGTAGGGTGGCCAGGGAGGACTCTGGGTGTTCTTCTGATCCAGATCTGCCCTTGCTAGTCTGAACAGCTATGAACACACAGTCCCTCAGGGCAGGTGGGTAAGGACACAGGACGCTGTATCTGGGGGTCCTGCCTTGGATGGAGGCTGCTAGGGACACCAGTGGCCATGGGGCCACATGAGGGCCCTGCGTGTCCAGCAGGGACCAGAGGTGGAACTCCTCTTCCCACTGAGACCAGGGCTGCTACCTTAAAGCAAAATTAATTGTTTGTTAGACAAGTTGTCCTTAGGATCCCCAGAGCAGGGAGGTGGCAGTGTCCTGGGAGCTGCAGGTAAGGAAGAAGGCCAAAGCCAGCGAGCCTGGTGGCAAAGCAAAGCAAATCAAATCCCAGTCATGCTCTGCGAATGACTTACAGCAAGAGACCACTCTTGGCCAAGATCAGGGGCTGGAAGCTCCACGTGCTCTGCAGCCACAGTGCCTTGCCCAGGAAGGAGGATGGTTGACAGTTTTAGGGGCAATGGGGACCATGGCTGCGCTCAGCTCCTGGCTGTGCAGCAGGTCCTTTGCACACGTCTGGATTTGGCTCCACAACAACCTAATGGGGTAATAATGCCTCCCCACTCAGTGCACCAGCCCATGTGTCCCCAGCACTGGGACACTCAGTCCGTTCCCACTGCAGCCTCTGCCTGTGCAGGACTGGGACTCGGCTTGCTGACAAACTGGGCATCAGCCTGGACAGTTGTGTTGCCCAAGACAGAAAACCAAGCATTGCTGCTGGAGGAACAGTGAGCCTGGAGGAGGGAGCAAAGCCCATCAGACCAGTGCAGGACGCTGCACCTCAGCAACAGCATTGTCTGATGGGGGAAATCCCCAAATTTTGGGCCTGCCCATCAGCTTACGTGTGGTGCTTCTCTGGTTGGAGACCCACACGGCGTTGGGGATGTGGGAGCAGATCACAGTTCTGCCATGGATTTTGGACCTGTCCTGTGCACAAGGCCTCCAGGGTGGGATACAGCTGCAGTGTCCCAGACATCTCTGGCTGTGGGGGTACGTGGGGTGGCTCTTGGCACTGGAAACAGCACAGTAGAGTGCGGCCGTGTGACTCAGACGTGCTTCATTAAATGACTTTCCCAGCAGATTCTACAATAGCTTGTGCCTTGAGAGACAGAGAGATAATAGTGATATTTTTAGGGACAAAAATCTTCAATGAGGAGCCATCCCTCTGCTCCCTGTGTTACAAAGACATGTTTAATTCCTTCCCAGTGCATGCTGGCAGAGATATACACCTCAAATCACAGCATTCCGTCCTCCCTCAACCCTGCTGTGTAGCGGCTGCAACAAATGATAGACCAAATACTCTCTTCTCCCCTCTTCACTCCTGGGACAACTGCCCCCATTATCAAACAAGACTCTGACCTTCTGATCGAGGCATCTTGTCTCCTCCACAGAGCCTGGGCTGTGCTATGGCCCTTTATTTATTCACGCAATGTAGGTTTCTTCATGCTGCTTCACCAGTGCACATCAACTGTGACCTTGAGACACTATCCTCTCCTGGGATAAGCATGTTTTTCAGACCCAGGCATCTCTGGAGTAAAGACTGACAGTTCTTTAAAGGAGGAAGAAAAAAGCAGGTGGGAGGAATGACAGGCTGGAGTACCTTTTGGTTTAATAGGATAAAATGGAGCTTGATGAAAGTAACTCAGTCTGCAAGCCACCTGGTCCAGAACAGGATTTTAATGCAGTGCTCTGCTTTAACTGGTACCTGGTGTGGTGATGCTGGTGGAAAACGCATCACCTCTTTTTTCTTATCCTGTCCTTTTCATCTGAAGCAAAACTGTCTTCAGCTGTACTATTTTTGCACAAAGCTCTTTAAAACACATCAGCTGTGAAACAGAACCCTTACTGATGGTGCTAGGAGCCCGCCGGTGCCAGACACAACCTGCTTTGTCCCAAGTGGCCCCAAAAGAGACCCAGGAATGGAGGCCACTGCGCGGGCACACAGACCAGGTACCTAGTGGTGCTTCGCTGGATAAGAGGAGGTTGTTTCCTGATTGGTCCATGTAGAGTTTAATGATCTGGTGGAGAAGGTTCTGTGGCTGGGTGTACACCTGGGACTCAGAAATGTCTGCAAACCAGGGTCCTGCTATAGCCCTGCTGGCTGGCAGGAGGTGAATCATTGTGGTCTCGCTGCACCTTGCTGCTCCCAGGTGCAAGAAGGGTCCAGCTCCCAGTATGAGGGATGGGTCTGAAGCTGGTTATCACATGTGGGGCACTGAATTTCAGGCACCTGAGCAGCTCCCTGGGCTGGGGAGCAATTGCTAAGGTCAGGGCAGTCCCATGCAGCTGGTGGGATAGCTGAACAGCTTGGTTCTTCTGGTCTCCATTCCAACAGTGCCTGGCCAGGGGCACACCTGACCTCATGCTGCCCAACAGTAGCTCCAGGTACTGTGGAAGGGAGGGCATGACCAGGCTGCTGAGACCGATGAGGAGCAGGACCTTGGCAGACAATCCACTCACTGTTTCGCTCAGCCACCTCTGCCATCTCCAGCCAAGGTTTGTTCATCTCTTCCCTGAAACCCACCAGCCAGGCTGTGTGCCCTCCTGGGACACCCCGCTGCTGTCCCTGTCACCTTTACCAGTTCAAGGTGCTTCTCCTTAGTGTCCCAGCCACACCTTTCTTCCTGTTCTCCAAGCAAGTGCCGTGTTACCTTTTTCCTTCACACCTTGATTTATCCAGCTGCTTTTTTTTTCTTCCAGAAAAATCAGTCTCGTGCACATCAGTCTTTCTTTGCTGGCTGCATCACCTGAACCCTCCCGTTCTGCTCTGAATTCTCTGGTGGAACCTCTGCAGCAGATCCACTCTGCCTTGCTGTGCCCAGCCTGTCATAAGGCAGTACTTGAGCTGATGTCTTACTCTGCCACGAGCGAAGTGGACGTGTGGTTAATGCTCCAGGCTGTACACATCGCTGCAGTACCTCGTTCCATTTATCACAGCTCTGCTGCTCCTGTCCAGCCTGGGAGCTGTGCTGCTCCCCGTCAGCCAGGTCCTGGCCTTCTCCCTTGAGGCTGCCAGAGGAACTCCTTCATCCAGCTTCCGCCTGCTTCCAAAGGTTGCTGGTTGACCTTTGTGGTCTGAAATACCCTGCTCTCTCTGTGCTTTTGCTCACTGTCTTGCAACCACAATTAACAGACATATATGGGAGAAGAAGCCAGGGTGGATATCTGCTGGACCAGGTGGCCACAGGAGTCAGAGGGAAAGCCACAGACCTTTCCATCACAACCCACCAGCTGGTGTTTGCAGTGGCCACTGACAGTGGCCAGCAACAAACAACCCAAGGACTGGCTTCCATCGGTGTCACCCAAGCACAGATACAAGCCACCTTGCCTCAGCTTCCCACCACCAGCTACCAAGGCACAGCAGGCTTTGGTCTCTGGCTCATACCTGATTTTGAAAAGTCCTGCTGAGAAGTCCAAGCTGAACATCATAGAGGTGTTTTCTCACCTCTTAAGGTCATCCAGTCCAATCATCAGTCCAATCCCACCGTGCCTACTAAACCCTGTCCCCAAGTGCCACAGCCACACATGTATTGAACCCCTCCAGGGATGGAGACTCCACCACTGCCTGGGCAGCCTCTGCCAGGGCTTCACCTCTCTGTCTGTGAAGGAATTTTTCCTAATATCCAATCTAAACCTCCTGTGGCACAACTTGAGGCCATTTCCTCCTGTCCCATCTCTTGTCACTTAGGAGAAGAGACCAGCACCCACCTCACTACAGCCTCCTTTCCAGGAGCTGCAGAGAGCGATGAGGTCTCCCCTCAGCCTCCTCCAGGCTAAACAGCCCCAGGGCCCTCAGCCGCTCCCAGAACCCCTGGGTTTCAGACCCTTCTCCAGCTCTGTTCCCTTCTCTGGATGCACTCCAGGCCCTCAATGTTCTTCTTGTAGTGAGGGGCCCAAAACTGAACCCAGGATTCAAGGTGTGGCCTCATCAATGCTGAGTCCAGCAGGACAATCCTTTCCCTGCTCCTGCTGGCCACACCACAGCTGATCCAAGCCATGATCCTGTTGGCCTTCTTGGCCACCTGGGCCACTGCTGGCTCATGTTCAGCTGTTGTTAACCAGCACCTCCAGGTCCTCGTCTGCCAGGCAGCTCTCCAGCCACTCTTCCCCAGGCAGGAGCACTGCTTGGGGTTGTTGTGTCCCCGCTGCAGGGCTCAGTACACCTGGTTGCATCTCATATAGTATCGCTGGCTGAAGCCACTGAGCCTTGGAGAAACAAGCTAGGACTCCTGGCTGGCTTAACCCTTGCCACCATGGCCCAGCACATTCTCTTTAGAAGAGGAGTTAGGAGAAAATCCAACTTGATCCACATCCAAACACCATCTGACTTTGCACATGGCAATGTAAAGGCACCTGCAGCTCTCAGGTGCAGGGGCTGTGCTGTGGCCCATCAGCAGCCTCACCAGCACTGCAACACTGATGCTGGTAGACTTCCCTGTGTGGAGCGATTCCAGCACCCATCATTCTTCTGCTACTGGTGTCACCTCCGACCCTGGCGAGGCTGCCGAACAGCGCGTCATCACAGAAAGCCACTGCGTAATGCCTGGAGGGGGAGTGCATCAGAGCTCTTACTTCCTTCTAAGTTCCTTTGGAAATGAGGATAAGGATGGTGGGAGGAGGGCAGTCCGAGGAAGGCTCAAAGGAGCTGTCTGTGTGGAACCTCTCCAGAGCATGTTGCCCTGGTGGCCATCAGAGTGATAAAACCACTCATCAGAGTGGTTTTATTTCCCCTTGGCCTCTTGGACTTTGCTGAAAACACAGCTGCTTCAGGTTTGGAGGAGAAAACCACCTGCTCTTCATGTTCTTTAGTAAAGGAGAGGCACAGAGGATCTGAAAATTCCCCAGGGCACAGACTGGGTCTTACTGCACTGTAGTACAGTGAAGACAACAGTCAGGCCACAACTCATTTGAGTCCTCTTTACCTTTAATCACTGTTCCCCTCCTTCCCCCTCCCCTACCCCCCAATTTACTGAATATTAGCTTGAAAAACTGGAGAGTTGAGAGAGGCAAGATTCCCTGAAATCTGCCCAGTCATAGGTGAGGGTTGTTGACCATTCCTGGTTTTGTACTTGTGTGTTTTCTAGCTACCCCTGGAGGTGGAACAGCCACCAGGATGCAGCTCTCTGAGAGCTGTCAACACAGTCATCTTTCACGAGGGCAGAGGGTTTTCCATCTCTGACTGCTGCCTGTGTGCAGTAGGCACAGGTTTGTTATGGAACCCCAACCAGGGGTAACGCTGACCTCTGAGCCATCCATCTCAGACAGGGAATCTGCTCCCTTTGGGAAGCCCCTGCACTGCAATACTCCTGTCTGAGGAAGCCTCAGGGAACATGAGAGCAGGAGCTCTTGGTGGCTCTTTCAGGAAGGGTGCAGCGCCCAGAGAAGAGATTCACTCACCTTGTGACACTCCAGACAACCACCTGAAACAACCTCCCTTCCCTGCCTGCGGGTCTCCGTGCTGGCTCACCTGAAGGCTGATGGAGACTTCCTATTCAAACAGAACCCGTGTTGATGAACCAAAAGGGATGGAAAATACAGCACATGGAAAAGACAAGTTTCCATGTCAGGGACAAGGCTTTTCAGTAGTGGCATTAATTTATTATTATTTTTTATAAGGGCTAAAAGTGATTTAGCTTTACAATATCACCAGCAACTTTTCGATCAAGTAATTAATGGAATTGAGCAAGAATAACATTTGGTGGCCAACAAGGACACACTTTAGTAAAACTGGGCTTTAGGTTCCCAAGTATTACGTAGGCATAGGCCTGCTCCAAAGTCCTCTGACTCAGGGTGATAGAGTCACTAAAACACCGATGTTCCCACTGGTGACCTTGCTAAGTCCAAAGCTGGTGAATTTCGGGATTACGAGTGTGGAAAAATTCTGGCAGAATGCTAGTCCTGAAGTTTTTCTGTTGCACCCGTTTCCCCTCCTCAGGTATTGCTGTGTTAGCTAGAGGTTACAAATGTTTCTGAATTTTAAAGCACAACCGTAGCCAAAGGCCTTTTCCAAGTACAAGTTCAGAGGAGACAGGTACTGGTACGAAGTTAGTGACTTGTGTAGTACAAGGACAGTACAGAGTGGGTCACGAATCAGCAGAGTACAGATAATTTCCATTTCAAAACTGAATCTCTTGCCAGAGGTGATGCTCAGGAAACAGAAGCACACACTGGTTTTAATTATGTTTTTATTTACGCTTGGTAACACAAGAAAATGTAGAACAACCCATGTTATTTTATATCCCCATTTTATATCCCCATGTAAGGTTTTATTTGGGTTGATCCTTAAGTGAATCATTTACACTTACAAAGCTTATTACAACACATTTGTTTAATTTCAGAGTACAGAAATAACTATCTTTAAAAAAAATACTAAATATTAGCACAGTATGTCTGGAATCAAATACTTTTTCATACTCTGCTGTCTTTTCTCCAGAAGGAACTTCCATACTAAAGGGAACAAGGACATATTTAACTCCAGAGGTAAGCTCTGTTTGATCTCTCAGCTGCTTTCTCCTGGCACACTGACTAGTCAGCAAAGACAGGGAATGGGCTTGTGCCAAGCCTGCCTGCGCTCGGCACCGAAAGCCGTGGCGCTGCGGGTGACGGATCCCCGACCCCACACCAGAGGCTGTCACGTCCCAAAGTGTGAGGCAGCGACTTCGCAGCACCTTGCAGGAAGGACAGAGGTGAAGAACTGACCAGCTGCACTCTGGAGAGGACTGAGTGGCCACGGGGAACCTGCTTTACAACCATGCCCTTGGTCTGCATCCCAGCTCCTGCTAATGTGAGGGTCTGCCTAGCGCCAGCTCCGAAGCATCGTGCTCCCTAGCAGCAGATCCTGCTCTGACAGGCAGAGCAACACCTCACCAAAGCAAAACCTACAAAACCCAGCATGGCCTCTCCCCCCAAGCAAAGAAAATACAATTACAGCTCGTTCTGGGGCTGTGGAAGAGTACAGCCACCCTGGCACGAGCAGGGAGCCCTGCCTGCCGAGCGCGCTGCTCACGGCAGACAGGGCTCCTCTCTCGGGAACAGAGGGGGATGTGGGATGTGTGGCTGGGCACGCCCAGGCTCAGGGACGGACTCATATTCAGTGTGCTAAGAGAGGGACAAAAATAGTCAGACAGCAGAGCGGCTGCCAGTAAACATCAGTGCTACCTGTCTGCCTCATCATCACCAGGATTTCTGTTTGGACTTCTTCCTCCTCTGTTTTATGAGGAATAAATTATCATTGACATCAGGACTTTCATCTTTCTGCTTTTTCCATTTCTTCTTCCTTTTAGTGCCTTCCGGAGGGTCCTCCTGATACAGAGTCTTGCTGCCTGAGAATGTACAGAAAACGGACTTGTGGTGGGTTTTGCTGCTCTTAAATGCCTGCCTTTTACATCCCCTAGGGAAGTCTTCCTCCATCCCGTGGTCAACTTCAACATTGCTCCTGTGTTTCTCTCTTTTATGTTTCTCTGCCCAGGACATCTTCACCTTTTTGCAACGATCACCATCTTTGCTATGTTTTTTCCTGTGTTCTTTCCAAGGCTTGCTCTTCTTCTGGGGTGGGTCCTCCTTGTGTTCTTCTTCCAGCGACGGCATCTCTGGCTGCTCTGGCAGAAGGCCAGCTTCCTGCAGTTCTGTAAAACAGAGCAGCTGATTTCAATACCCATGCAGAAAGCCCCAAAATCCAGTGCTTGAGCCATTATGGCTTTCCTTATCTATGTTTGAAGCTAGTTAGAAAAAAATATCTCTCTGACACAGTTCTTTATAGCATTTTTTTATTGCCAGCAGACTGGAATCTTAACAAATTTCAGTCTAATCCTCTTCCTGCTATTTTACAACATTTTTAATGTCAGTGGATTCTTTAGAATTAAAACATCTGACAATGCCCACCTACTGGCTCTGACACAATAAATTTCCAGGAGAGACACGGATGAATAAAGTCACAAATCTTTTACTACTGTTAGACTACCTGTTCAAATCCCTACAGCTTTTCCCAACACATGAAAATAATCCCACAATATTTCTAAAAGCAGCAAGCACAGAAGAAAATGTTTCAAAGAACTGAAAAGCAGGGGGGATCTCCCAAAATACACCATACCTGCAACCTTTCTTTTCAATCTGTTTGCTCTGCTCTTGATATCGTATTCATCATCATAGTAGTAGATGAATGGAGAAGTGGGGAGCATGCTCCCATGCATCCGCTTTTCTGAGCACTCCTGCAAAACACATTCCAAGTCACTAAATGTGGCCAAGTTGTGATTTCTCCTGGAAGGGAAACAGGTTGGATTCTGCAGGTGCTGGTCTGCACCCATGAAGGATGTGGCCAGTAGTTCTTTAGAAACTCATAATGTCACTGCCATCCAATAATCCTGCCTGTGCACACAGAAAAACACACATTATATGAGTCGAGCTGCAGTCTTCCTGCAATTACCAGACACCTCAGCACTGCAGGAAGCAGAGGGCTGGAAGCAGGTGAGCACTAGGGAAACAGAAGGTAAACTGCAGGGCCCTCCTGACAGCAGCAGGGCCAGGTCTCCCCACATTCTCCTCGTTGCCCACTCTGGTCTCCCAGCACAACCACATGCCCGGTCTCCTCCAAAGACAAATACTGCTAAGGGCAGGGAAGCTTTGTTAACTTGGATCATTTGGGGTGAAAATATGTGCAGAAATGTGGCAGAGAAAAAGTGTGGGGTGGGCTGGGAGAAGGAGCAAGCAGGGATGAGGCGCCGGGGCAGCATCCTCCCCACATAGCCCACCAGCATCCACGGAGTGCCTGGCTGTACAACAGCTCCTCACAGACACAACACAAAAGCAATTCCTGCAGCAGACTCCACCGTGCAAGCACATGGGATCTGCAGGGTGGAGAGGGAGAGCCTTGAACACTCCACTGAGGAAAGGGCTGGCTTTTGCACCACGTGTGTGTCAGCCTGTTTCCCAAACACTTGATTCAGGAATGAGTGTTATTTTTAGCACTGTATGCAAAGTTTAGCAGTATCTTTCGAGCCAGGCTCACTGGAATGCTTCCTACGGTCCTGTCTGTTTTTCAGGGTACCCCCATGATATTAACTGATGCTTCCATCTCCTGGTAAATTGCTTGATACCTGTTGTGCTTCATGATATCATCTTTCTTCTTCTTGAATGCTGTCCAGATATTGTGAACTCTGGGCTTTGTCGTACTGAAGAAACCGTGAGGGGCTTTCACTCCCCTTGATGACTCCACCAGCTTTCCTCTCTGTTTGCCATTTCTGTTACTCAGCACCACCTACAGCACCTCTATTACCCATGGGTCCTCCTGCCTCCTACCCTCCCTTCTTCAGAGGCAGAGCCCATCAAAGATGCATTTCAGTTGTGCTCAATATCTTCAGTTGTGTTCAATATCCCTCAGCTTGTATTTGACCTTTGGTTGGCTGACACCAGTTCCTCTCTGCGGTGTCCTCCGAAATGGTGCTGTTAGGTTCTGTGACAACTGGCTCAGCTCCACATGCACGGAGGGGCCTGGACAAGGAATGGCAGCTCGTAGCTGGAGCCCACCCAGGTCTGAGGGCTGAGCTGACTGTGGAATGGGGCTGAAAGGGACCTAGGAAGGGGCACACGAGTCCACCCATCGCCTGAGGCTCTTCTCAGTAGCTATTCATCTGAGAGATGTCAGACTTCACACTGAACACCAGGGCAGCTGCCCCACAGAGACACCTCCTCTCTCAGCCTTCCCAAGTCTCATGTCTCTCAAATTTAAGAGGACAGAAATGCACAACTGAGAAATGGCTCTTCAAATACTTGTGTTTCACACTAAGAGTGGCCTTTAGGCAGGGCGCAAAGCTGCCTGCCTATCTGTAATAAATGAAAGAAAATATTATCCCCAAATATTGCTAAATAGGCTCCTGCAAACAACACAGCCTGGCTTTGCACAGGAGTGTCACGTTCATCCTCCTGTGATACCTGTGAAACGCACTGCTTGAGGTCCTGCATCAGACCTAGGGCTTGTGCTGCAGGCACACGGCCTGCTCGTTATTTTCAGTTTGTTAGGAGGCTGACAGGGAAGCCCTGGTGAACGAAAAGCAGGTGCCACCCAAACCCACGCTCAGCCGTTCCCCTTTATCTCCACCACATGGATAAATCAGCTCAGCAGTGTCCAACAGGCACTTGGCTGCATCCTTCCCTCTCAAGGAAGCTGCCACTGCTGCCACACTCTGTGTGCTGTTAAATGCTCCTGGGACAGTCTTCAGTGCCGGAGGTACTGCGCAGAGGACAGATACAGAGCCTGCTACCAGCCTACAGGAGGAATTCTACGTGTGATTGGCATACTGGGATGTTAATGCAAGGCACATCTGCGGATGCCGTACAGGTCCCTATCCCTGCTGCCTTCAGAACTGGCTGCAGCCTGAATAACGACGTGGGCTGTCCCTCTCCAGCTCACCCTTCCCCCTTCACTTTCCTGTGGGGATGCCCTTTAAAATGTGTGCATATTTGTTATGGACCATCCCAGAAAATGTCTGGATGTGGGGACTGCTGTGGAATGAACTGTGCGAAGTCTACTAAAGAAAATAACACTTCCTGTCCTTATGAAATCCTTAGTTTACACAAAAAACATGATTGACAATATACAGTACAGCAAATTCAGGAAACAGAACTGTCAGGTGTTCAAACCTCTGACAGTTTATGTCTTAACTATTTCCATCTCTACAAACAAGGAGAAGTGATCTGCAATGACTGGAACAGCAAACTTAGCTCCCGGCTTTAGCAAGTTTTTTGCTCTTGCCTCCAGTTTTGGGAAAGGTCTCCCTAGACCTCTAGCAAAGAAAAGGAATTTCAGGTTTTCCTAAACTGGATGAAATTATAACATGAAAAGAAATGGGACTGCAGTGGCACTGATTACAGTAAAAAACTAACCCCAGCCATTTTCTTCTTGGTCAGTTTGTTGCCATCTTTTAACTGCTCAAAAAGGGCCACAGAGCAGGGCTCCTGGGCTACAGAAATGGAAAAAATGTTGAGGTGCTTGCCATCACAAGTAATATTTATCTGCTTAATAATATTTATTATTTTTAAAGAACAAGAAAAATGAAATCTAAATTACAAGCAGCTCTTTCAGGCTCACTGCATGAACTCAGGCACTGATTTCGACCTGAGTTTCCTGGGACAGTGAGGTCTCAGACACACTCCCTGCCCAACTGGGTCACTGTAAGGATGCACACACAGCCCAACAGCCCAACTCCCTCAGCCACTCTGGGACAGAAGGTTTAGTGATTTGTGGGCAAACACTCAGTTATCATTAACATCATCCTGATTGTGTACTGCATGCTTTTCTGCATGAGTACGGAAAGACCTGATGACTTCCGCGCTGCTGTGTTGTTACTGATCTCTTCATTTTTATAATTGCTCAGGCTATTTCTGCTCCTCCTATGCTAGTAAACATACTCTTAACTTCTTTAACTTTGATAGTCATAAATGGTGTCCTTAAGTCACTCTACTCCCTTACTGATTTTATTCTTTCTACCGTTTTCTAGCCAAGTAATCACTATCAGCTCCTCCCACAAATTTACTGATTATTTTTACAGCAACCTTACTTGTGTCCAGGCATGGCTGCCTCCTCAAATGCTGTTTTCTGGCAGTTTAGTGAAATTGCCAGCCATCAGTCTCTTTTCTTCAATCCTGTCACTTGAGTTTTTATTATGCTTATTTATTTATGCTCATTATAGAGTCTGTGTAACTGGCAGGGGTTTTATTCTGGTTTTGTTTGGCAGGATCATTTTCAGTGCTGCTTTCACAGGTTTTATCATCAGCTGTATTCCCACGCAACCAGTTCACACGATGGTATCCATGTCTGTAGCTGTGTCTTGAGGAGATGTCTTGTGGGTGAGGCCACAGATTTGGCCTCTAATACTGCAGCCAGGGCAGTGCCTGTGCTCCCACCGTGCCAGGGGTGACACCGGACTACCGGGCTGCTTGCCTATGCTCTACGCTTACCAAGTTTGGTTTGCAAGTGCTTCCTATTTCCTACCTCCTCCATCCCACCTGAGCAGGCAGCAGTGCATCCTGGATGAATGCGATGGCCTCACCTCACCCTTCAACAAGGAAAATTGCCACTGGTCTCCGAGGATGGATTGGCATTAAGAATCCTCTGTTTATCTTTTAGTTCTGCCACAGGAAGATCCCAGCAAACCTACCCCACCTGTCCCACTCTTCCCCATGGGGATGGACTACCTGGCTGAAAACAGCCACACACTTTTAACACATCAACAGCTGTTGGAGGCGACACACAAGAGCATGCAGATGAGGAGTTTGCTGCAAATTTGCTATCTCTAAGCTTTAGGAAACTATAGACTTAACCCAACACATGAGTAACATTCATTTTCTATTGCATTTGTGGTTTCTGGCCTTACTTCATAAAAGAGAAGAACAAACATTTGTTTGGTGTTGGTATTTGCAGGTAAAGAGCTGCACTTGTCATGACAGTGGGGTGAAAAACGTCAGCAGACAACGCAGGGAGATGCAGCACACCCCAATTTTTACTGAAGCCTCTTAAGGCTCACGATGCCCTCCATCAGGCTACGTACCTGACCAAAGGGTGATATCAACCTTCAGGTATTAATTCAGGTTTTAATTCAGGTGTTGAATTAAACTAAGAAACTAAAAATAAGCATGAAAAGCAGGCAGAGATTGAAAATTCATAAAATGGACATTCAAATTGTTGGGTTGATTGTGGTGAAAAACCTTACATGATGTTGAATGTGGCAGTAAGGCACTCATATTTCATCCCATCAGCCATGGTAAAAGAAAGAAAGAAAAAAGCTCTGTTCAGCAACTGTCTGTCTTCCAATGAACATTCTCTCTCCCAGGAAGTCTCATTTTGATTTAAGATTTTAAAAAACAAATCAATAAACCTGCCAAGGAGAGACAGTAACTCTTCCTCCGTATCTTTAAATTAGATGGGTGAGATAACTTTATACATCAGCCTCCACTGACCACAGCAAAGTCACAGGTTTAATTAGGGCAGCTCTCCGTACAGCATTAGCTCCACTCTTCCAGCTCTTTTCTCCAACCACACACCATGGCACAGATGAATTTCTACCCCAAGGACAGACTCAACACTGAGGCAGAGACTGCTGAGACTTACAAATCCAAAATGTCCCTTCCGGGAGCAGTTGTAGCAGTACGCTGAGGCAGAGCGCTCCGAGTGAGAACTGGCTGCCTTGATTGGTCCCGGCTTTGTCTGGAAGATGGAAACAGGCACAGATTAGGAATGGCAGTGTTCTGAACGCTGAATTAAAAATAAATTAAAATTACATAAATATAGTTTTGTTATGCTTAAATCAACACATTCCAGCCTGCTGTTGGAATATTAAGTTTGAAAACGAAGCATGTGGATTATACGACTAATTCTGCAGAGCAAGGTTCAGCCTGAGCATCACAAATGGGGCAGGAAGAGGCATCTCTGGTATCTATTCCACCTGGCAATGTTCTTTCAGTTCTGAACACAAGAAAACAGGCTGCTGATTTATCCCTCTCTTCTCCTCCTTGTCCTCCAGCACCCTCCCTCTCTCACAGATGCCCCACCAGCCCCGGGGGTGGACAGGACCATCAGATATTGCATCCACTGAGAGGCACAGTTGTGTATCACTGAACTGGTCTGGTTTAGAGCAACGTGGCAAAGATCTGCTGGAGATACAGAGCCTTCAGCCACGGCATCCCTGAACCTAGACCCGCTTCCAACAGCACTGCCCAGAGCCGCAGAACCTGCCACTCCTTGCAGGAGGATGGGGAACTGGATCTGCTCCCAGCAGAGGAGGTGCGATGCCACAGATCCATAGCTGCTCTGGGGGCATATGCAGGGCAAAGGAAGATTCAGCACGCTCCAACGAATCCAGGAGAACAGGCAGCACCTTTTGTTTTCCCCATTTAGCATCACTGAGTGGAATACATGAACATACTGTCTACTTCTTTACATTTCCCAAGTGGGAGGCACAGTCATCCCTTGCAGAAATAACGGCCGCGGAGCCCACGCCTGGCAAGAGCTGCACAGGTACCAACAAGGGGTGCACAAACCTGGCTAAAACACAACCTTTCTACTTCCACCATGGCACGCATTTTGTTCTCTCTGGTGCTAAAGGAGCACAGAAGAGTGGCCCAGACTTCAAAGAAATCAGTACTACTTGGTACAGCTCCTTACAGGGATTGCTTTTTTTCTTTCAATCTTTACCACCGCCCAAGCGCTGTGTCCTTCTGCACAGCCTCCGGGAGAGTGACAGCAGCGCTTGTAAAATAGGCAGGAACAACAGAAATCTTCCAATGCCATTTTTTTATGAAACTGATCACACTTGCAGGGTCATCTCATTTGAACCTCTTCAGCCTTGGGTTTTACTGTGTGTTTCAGATTCATGTTCCTCGGCTCACACCCTCACTAGAAGGAGGCTAAAGGAAGACCAGGAGCAGTGACACATCCAACAGTGATTTGTGACAAAAGGCAGGGAAACGGGGGAAGGAAAATAAACATCATCTATAAAGTAACACATATACCTCTCATCCATGTCTCATGGCAAGAGTTTTCCAGCTAACAGCAGTGTATAAGTGACTTACTGTGCCAGCTTAGTTTTTCAGGTATTTCATTGTAAATCCATTTAACATATAAGATAAAAAAACCAAATTCAAATATTTGTATAATCCCATTGAGGAAAA